>CABEEJ010004408.1:54450-64827 GCA_901482245.1 Timema douglasi
GGGGGGGGGGGGGTGTTACAGGAGTACTGAGAAATGTTTTGTACCTGCAACTTATAAAGGTGGAAAATGAATGTAGTATTAATTGTATCACTGCCAATTTGTAACAATTTACTATTGAAACTCAAATAAAGGTTTTTGTAAAACTAGAGTATTTATCCTGGCCCCAGTGGTTCTAGGTAGCCCTGCAATTAATTGTACATGTGATATTGGGTAGCAATTTTTTTTTGCGGAACCAAAGCCACAGTTGATGCCAATAGGAAGGCTATAAGTTTTCCTGCTAATAAGGACGTGTTGTTTAGGTTGGAGCAAGTTAGGCAAGCAAGGCAAGTTAGTCATTACGAATTTGTTGGTCTGAGCCAATGACTATGGCAAAGTTTTTGATGCCTGTTACAGTGGTGGATCCTGTCTCTGTCTTAGCCACGCGCCATGCTCATGTGACTCGACTAAAATCTTGTAGCTAGGTATAAGAAATTCAAAAGGTTTATGTTTGCCGATACCTATAAAGACTCAGTCGTCCTCCCCTCTCCCCTTGGGCCAGAATTACCTTTTATCAGTCTCGACGGACACCCACTGTAATTATTTAATAATTCAATATCAAAAGTGTGTAAAATGTTTTGTCTTAGTTGTAAACCTGTATTAATGAATTTTTGATGTTAGCGACAGAGTGTACCTTATATCTTAAAGTGTTAAAAGATTCATAGAATGGACCCAAAACATAGATTGACTAAATTAA
Organism: Timema douglasi; assembly: GCA_901482245.1. NCBI lineage: Eukaryota > Metazoa > Arthropoda > Insecta > Phasmatodea > Timematidae > Timema > Timema douglasi. The sequence continues at coordinate 55,184 of CABEEJ010004408.1, forward strand.
ACTGTATTATAATTTTAATAAATATATGCAAATTTAGGAGCTTAAAATATAATGTTTATGGTAACTTAAAATAATTAGATTTTGTATACATAATTTCAGTGACAATAAGTTTCAGATATTGTTAAGTGAAACCTCGAATTGGCCCAGAACAATAGACTTCACAACTATTGAAATTCACTTTGTGTCTAGGATAGAATTAGAACTAAATGTAGAATTTGTAACATTTATCTTATTGTTAGCCTTCATTCATTCTTCATATGTTTCATGTCTCAAGTGTTTCGAAAATGTAATTGTAATTAATGTAATTTTTTACACTGTATTAATATGGATTGTTTAAGTATTCCTATGTTTGAAAAGTCTTTCCCCATACTTGACTTTGAGGGGGAGGGGGGGGGGGAGTCTGTGCAGGTTGAAGCATATATTTAAATTAATTTGATATTTTATTTATTTATTATAATCACAGAGTAACATAGAATTAAAAGAAAATATTTGTTATTTTAAAATTAAATTTATCCTTATTATAATCAAACTATCACAAAGTAATGTAAAACTAAAAGAATGTAAAGTTATGTTTCAACCTTTTGCTGTAAGAGCACGGGTGAAGGAGAACAGTGACATCTATATTATAAGTATGATGGAGCTGAGTTGTATGTTGGAGGTCAGTTGGAGGTCAGTTGTATGTTGGACGTGTTGGCTAAGAGTTGTATTGGAAAGCAACCAATGCAGACAAGGTGTGTCAGCACAGTTTGGATACACTGTAAAGTGTTGTAAAGACTGTGCAACGATGTGCAAAGTTGATAGCGTGACATAAAATATTTTATATATTTCCAGACCTAGAAAAGATAGATCAGTGATTTTTTTTTAATCTTCTATTTAAAGATATGTGTTTTAAATAATAAATTGTGTTGTGGATTTTACAAAATATAATTTTAAAAATAAACTTAAAATAAGAATTCATATGAAATTTATAATAAAAATATGATCAATATAAATTATTGATATTAAAGAAAGTAGAGGTGAAACCCAACAAAAAAAATTGGTTTTCTTTAGCTTTCTGAGCTATCATTACCATCATAATTATTATGACTATGGTTATTGGGTTTTATACGCCCATTGACACAATGAGGTCAATAGGGCTATAAACAATATTACAAACAAAGTAAAATTTCCATGGGGAAAAGCAATAAGATATATATCACCGCCAAAATCAGCAGATGGAAACACTAAAATAAAATAACATACACAAATAATAAACTTTGTATTGAAAATGTTAAAAATAAATTTCAATATGAGAAAGTCCATATGAAACACCCCATAGGAGTGAGACTCAAATAGACTATTAGTATGGCTTGGATCATAACTGTTAAAAAAACCTCAAGGTGTATACACTACGTTAAAAAGACAAAACTCATATATAAAATAAAAACATCATAAATGTGTTAAAACTAATCTCAATAGGAGATACTATCCAAGTGAGCCCCTCTATAAAAGTGAACTCAAATGTAAATTAAATAATTCGTCTGGCATATAAAATGAAGGAAACATATTATGACTCTATCCGCACTGTCGCGTTACCAAAACTGAAAGTCACCTGTAAAATCAAGAGCCAGGATGGGTGATAGGAGCATACTTGCCACACTCCACCAAAAAAGAGCTTCGCAAAGTTCACACACAGGACGTTGATCCCCTCTCAATAAAAATCCATGGTTCAGAAACTTTCCGAGCTAAAAATAAATAAATCATTGACATATGAAAAGTTAGCAGAAACTTTTTAAAACTTTAGTAGGTTAAACTCCCTATTATAACTCTATACATTTATCTTTATTTTGCTTATTGATGGAGGTTGAGTAAGCCATTAGGGGATAATTTCATTCCTGACTGCATAAACATTGCAGAACATGAGTCAACAATAACATCAATAACATCAAGTCAACCTGTTGCACCACGAACTTTCCTGGCTCAGTCACTTCTCTGGTCTGCTAATGAACATTTGTATTCTTTGAGCTAAATTTACTGTAATACCAGTTAAAAGTTGTTTTTTATAGTATTACCTTTACCATAGAACAAGAATTTGAAAAGTGTAGTGTTGACCCATTTAGGAATTCAGTTTCATAAAACAAGAGATGAAAAGATAATGGTTTCTTTTTTTTTATAGCACCGCTTCTTACTGCCCTTTCAGGTTATATGCTGACAATGGTGATACCTTCTCAACTCTTTGATTAGTAAATGTAGACCAATTTAAGATTAAATGATTAAAAGGGTGGTTGGGGGGACCAATCACTACTAAATAAAAATGTATGCAGAGTCCATTTATTAATTATTTATATAACAGATTAATATAAAAATATTAGCTTACAGGAGGGCAGCAATAGATTAAATCAGAAAAGTATCATAGATCAACATAAATCCTGAAAATATACTAAACAACTTGGGAAGCAAGTTCTTGTACTATATTACAAGATAAATAATGATATCAAGCCAAATTCTCACAGGGAAAATTTTAGAGAATTTAGTGTCATTCTTAGCTACAACATTTTAATAATAGTGATAGACAATAATAAAATCAAAAAATAGTTTGACTAAATTATGTGATGACATCCTAAACCTGCCATGTGCCCATTTCACTGTGTCCATTCCAAAATGACTAACACAACCGGCAACCTGCGATGTGTAAGTGCACGATTCAACTGTCTAGGCCAACACTAAGTTGAGACTGTTGCCACCATGAATGCCTAGCGGCGTGCCCGGTGATAGAACATTCAACCCTCGGCCAGAAAGAACAAGATGCCTAGTCTAGGCCTTTCGAGGCCCGTCTTATCGTATACTCCCCTCTCGACTACCACCTCCTTTTCTCCTAATTTCTGTCTTGTTTGTACTCCCCTACCTTTCCCCTTTCTGAGGAAATGTACCAGATATATATATATATATATCACCTGGAGGTCTAAGGAAACTTTATTCTTGGTGGAGTATTTGTCGAGGACACTTCTATGTCTCTTTAAAATGTTATGTTTTTCAGCAGCTTGTAATTCAAAATTCCCATTTGGCTTTGTCGAAACCTTATGGTATTGACTTGTTCTAATCATCTATGGGATAGTATTCATTTAAATAATTCAAAGTCCCTACGACTGATGAAGTTTAACTAATATAATTGATGTGGATGGAAGGTATATGGCTCAACAGTGAGCAAATTGGTGAATTTTAACAACCAGAACGCTAACAACAACCGACAATTCCTTAATCTATTTTACAGCATGAAACTATTGCATTGTCTATACACACTTCAAAAAGTTAAATGCCAAGCCATGCCAGTTTAATTTAATTTCAGTAAAATGAATATCACATTGCAGTTTAATATACTAATCTAATTCATTGATGAATACAATTAATCAACATCAATTTATATTGAAACAAAAAATACACTGCTACAGTATAACGATATTAAATATTTCAGTATGTAGGTAGACACTAATCTAAAACCATATAATCTTAATTATTAATTAAAATAATTTATAATCAAGTTCAAAACTAATTATTTTCCGCATAAGAATAAAATAATTTACATCCTGTTGACATTAAAATATAAACATTATAGTATATCACAATTCACAGCAAGAAAAATCACTGCAAAAATTTAACCAAAAAACACTCGATTATATTGTCTCAGCTATTTACATATCACAATCTAATGATTACATAATAATTATATTCATATGGAAAATATGATATTCTATGTAACTAAACAACAGTTTTAAAAGTTTAATCACATTACATAAGAACGGGGAAAATTATATAAAAATCACAATTGAACAACATTGAACAAATTTTGGTAGTATTACCTGAGTGGTAGAATTTCATATATATTTGCATATTTCAGGCATCACTTAGGTCTATATTGGAACTTTAATTTGCATGTAAATTCTGACTCAACTTATCATCCTCAGTTTTTATAAAATACACTTAGCAATTATATAGATTTAGCCGCCGACAAACGGACACCATTTGTAATTTTTCATTTCAATCAATATAATAAATATTTTGAAGAAAATATGTTTAGTTATAAAACTTACATGACAAGGAAATAATGTAGCTAACTTGAGTAGATAAATAAAATTGTATGTGAAACATAACTTATAAAATGAAATATTTACTTAAGAAATAGGTGTATTTTATTTTCTGCTGGTTCACTTGTGACACAGAGCTCAAAATTTAAATAGGTACCTATTGTATTCACACTATAAAATACAATGTGAAACTGAAGGTGGAAATCTTCAACCTACAAAAAGAAACAGCAAATGCCCTTTCCAAAAACAATCCCCATAATAGAGGCTAAAAAAGGGAAGGTGAAAGATTAACATCTCTAAAATATTTATGTTGAAGTCATTGTCTTGTTGTAGGAATCGTTGGCTCTGTTGTGAAGCAAATTCTTGGAAACCCTATTTAATACAAAATACAATGCATTATAAAGAAGCGTAGTAGCATATAGGTCCGTTAAAAATCCAATACACTATACAGACACATAGTAGGATCTGGGTTAGTTCAGATGACCATAGAGATCATTTTGGAAAACAATAGGAAGAACGAAAACGAAGACGTAGTGTTCTATTGTGCAGGCGGAACACTTTAAACTTGTGTTGTAACAACCGGAACGGTGTTCCGGCCCAATTCGAGCACTGTGGCTCATGGTATATTATGTTATGTGTTGGAAGTCCCTTTAAGGAAATAAGGGCAGAATTGTTGAGATTTACTAAAGTCCTTCTGACTAATGAAACTTGACATGAATAATTCAAAGTCCTCATTACTAATGAAGTTTAACTTAAATAACTGATACGAGAAGAAGTTATTTGGTTCATGGTATATTATGTTATCTGTTGAAACCTTTTCTTTTATTTTTCGTAGACATATGTTTGCCATTGTTTAAAGCCCTTCTGACTTGGAAAGAGGGAAATATTAAAGCTTGTTTCAAGTCCATCAGACTTTGGAAAACAGAGGTATTTATCTTTGTTTAAAGCCCTTTTGACTTTTCATAATGTGAACTAGGAGACATGGTTAAAGCCAAATTTGTTTAAATAATATTTATCAATAGGACTTACTAGTTTGTCCGTTTAGACAAAAATAATGAATTTGATTACTACTGCTGATCACTAGAGATAATATTGTTACATATATAGGTATACCCAAAGGGCCAGTTTCATAGTCAAATTTAGTATGCCTCATGTGCGGCACTACACTAAGTACAAGACGACACCTACCTAAACCAGAATGGAATGGGCCGTTTTCGCATAGGAAACTGGCCCGTTCCATTCTGGTTTAGGTAGGTGTCGTCTTGTATTTAGTGTAGTGCCGCACTTGAGGCGTACTAAATTTGACTATGAAACTGGCCCTTTGGGTATACATTAATTTGTTATGTTACATTTTGTTACTACATATTCTTTATAATACATTAAACAAATATGTATCTATCAATGTCATTCTCGATGGTTTCAACTTCATTGCAAATAAGTTTACATATACATTCCTGGGAATATCATTGATTACCTTTTGTTTGTACATTCAATATTTTGTCTATCCTTTTTACTTTCTCACTATCTTACAGGTCAAAAAAATCATAATTAAGATTTTGATGAATCTTGACGTTTCATGACCCCTGAATCCATAAAAGTGGTTTTTGACTTTCCGTCTGTCTGTCTGTACCTCCAACTAGAACCTAAACTATTTTACCGATCAGGCTAAAACTAGCTATCTAGGGTTTTCATAGTGTTTCTCTGAGGAGTTTTTGGAATTGGATATCCAACCCTAGAATTAAGGGTAGTTTACTGAAAGGTAAAAAGAGAAAAAAAAATAGATTTTCTCAAAATCGGCTTTAACAATTTTGATAAAATTTCATTTTGAAACATTTATAAATATTCCAAACAAAATGGCTTCTCTCAAGTTTTCAACTCCGGTCTGATGCATAAATTATCTTTTTTTATAATATCTCCTTAACTATTTGAGATATGAAAATACTTATCGTTACAAATATGTAGGTCTCTTTATAATACAAATATTTTATAACAAGCATATTTTTATAAAACCAATAACTTTCAAGCTATATGTAAATACAGTCAACTCTCGATTCTACGACCTTTCACAGTTCCCTGGAAAAGGGGTATTATTTCGAAGGGGTTGTTATTGGAATTTTAACCGATTTTGTTCCACCCCCGACCCTCATAGCAAAAATGGCATTTTTTTAGAACACACATGAAAAAATACACCTATTTTTAAAGAAGTCAATTATAGAGGCCTGCTTCTTCTTAGCATCAGTTTGATCGACAAAGTTTTTTACATAATAGAACTGGAACCAAAGCTCTTCGCTAATGCCCTGGCGCTTAAGTGCTCTTGAGTAGACGTCCCCAGCTTTCAGAACATCTCTCATCGTGGGGATGTCTTCAGGCTCTTCTTCCATTCCTTCCTCCTCCTCTTCATCGCTGGACTCTGCTGCTCCTGGGGATGTCTTCAGGCTCTTCTTCCATTCCTTCCTCCTCCTCTTCATCGCTGGACTCTGCTGCTCCTGGGGATGTCTTCAGGCTCTTCTTCCATTTCTTCCTCCTCCTCTTCATCGCTGGACTCTGCTGCTCCTGGGGATGTCTTCAGGCTCTTCTTCCATTCCTTCCTCCTCCTCTTCATCGCTGGACTCTGCTGCTCCTGGGGATGTCTTCAGGCTCTTCTTCCATTCCTTCCTCCTCCTCTTCATCGCTGGACTCTGCTGCTCCTGGGGATGTCTTCAGGCTCTTCTTCCATTCCTTCCTCCTCCTCTTCATCGCTGGACTCTGCTGCTCCCTGATTATATCGGCGTCGTCGAGGGTGCCCCAAACTGTGATGTCATCGTCTGCTGCTAAGTACTCCTCATATGTGCAGTCTAAGGCTAATCTTTGCCACGCTTCCTCGTCTCATTGCCGAGTGAAAGTCACGGGGGTCAGACGAAGGTGCTGTTGATGAGCCAGGCTGCGGTTCCGTGGAGGGGCCTAGCTGAGAATTGACGTCCACTGGCGGTGGGTGGTCTGGGTCTTCGACGCTGGCAGCGGCGGGAAGCACGTAGACTTAAGTCTGTTCGTTGACTGGTAGTACAAAATGGGCGTGTTGGAAGCAGTCGGCGATTACCGCTGGTCTCACGCCCCTCCAACAGACGAGGATTCCTTCCATGGTCCTGAACACGTCCCACTTTTTGACCTCCTTGCCCATGTAGAGATTCCACACCATAATTCCGCGGAACTTCACCTTAGCTTGCTGAATTATTCCCCGGTCCAGGGGCTGAAGCATGCTGGTGGTGTTCTTTGGCAGAAACACCAGCTAGATAGTCTGAGTTGGTCAGTAGCATTACGTGCGGGGCAATGGTCGATGAAGAGCACGACTTTTCTATTTGCAGCATCCATCTTCGAATTGAAGCCTTCAAGTCACCTCGTGAACAACCCTGAGGTTATCAATGCCTTCTTATTAAAATCATAGTCACAAGGCAGGAGGTTGCCCTTGAAACCACGGGGTTTCTTGAACTTCCCGATCACGAGGGTCTTCATCTTATCACTGCCGTCTACAGCAGGATGGTGAGGCGCTCCTTGCTCCTCTTCGCACCCTTATACTTATCCCCTTTCACCACAAGAGTGCGATCTGGCATGAGGTTGTAGAACATCCCCAGCTCGTAGGCGTTGTATACATCTTGAGGCTGATAGTGCCTAAGGATGTTTCGGAGCAAGGGCATCCACTCCCTCGACGCTGTTGGGTCGACTGATGCGCTTTCACCAACGACCTTGTGGCTGGATGTGCTGTGATACACTTTGAAACGCTCTATCCACCCACTTGAACACTTAGTTTTCTATACCCAACCTCAGAGAAAATTTATCGGCCTTCCTCTGCATCATCACGTTTTGCGCTCTATGCTGGCTGAACCACTCCATCAGAACTTGCTCCAGATTCGAGTGTGCACTCTTCCAACTTTACATTGTGGCCTTCTTTCTGCACTGAATTCACAATTTCTTCTCTCATTTTGAGAATTGTGAAAAGTGTCTACTTCGGGATGCCATGCCGCTGCGCAATCTCCGTCTTTGTAATCTTCATCTCATCCAATTCCTGGATGATCTCGTACTTTTTCATGAGCGTCAAGAAGGTCCTATTTCCACTCATTTCGTCGAAATTATAAGTTCGTATCAAATAAAAAACAATAACATGGATCGTCAAAATTCGTTCAAAAAATCAAATAAAAAACGTAACCAAATCGAGAATCTAAATAACAATGGCAAAAACAAGCCTGGCGCATGATGTAGCGGCAGTCGTGCGCGGGGAAACATTGTCTTGCTTGTGGGAGCGGGTGGACAGAGTCAAGTGCTATTGGCTGGCACTGATGGGGTGGTGTCTGACCTACCCCAGTTACTAGCAATTCAGCGCTCACAAAGATAATCGCAATGCAGCGGCCTAAATAAGTGCAACAAATATATTTTACGGCCGATTTCCTTAAAATATTCGACCTTTTTTTCCACATTTTTCACGGTTCCCCAAAAAAGGGTTGTTACTTCAAGAGGGACGATATTCCCGGGGTCGTAGAATCGACAGTTGACTGTACACATTTGTTTTAACATTTTGAACACAAAAGGTAAAAGTATTGCGACTGCAAAAGAAAATCAAACCTGAAATATTGATGGATGTCGAAGTCTAAAGACCCCCAAACCCTAAAAAGTGGTCTTTGCAATGACGTCTGTCTTGTGTGTCTGCTTAAACTTAAAATTAAGAGTAGTTTAAGAAAGGGCGAAAATAAAAAAAATCAATTTTCTCAAAATCGACTAACGATTTTGATTAAAATTCGTATCTAGGTGTTGATTAAGATTATAAATAAACTGGATATTTTCATGTTACCATGAAAATGAATTTTATGGTAATTTACAGAAGCAGAAACTTCCGTATCTCCGCAACTATTTGAGATACTAAATAACTTATAATTGCAAAATTGTAGTACTATTAAAGATAAACATCTTTTATATTAAATATAGTTTTATAAATCCAACCGTTTCTGAGATATTGACAAATATATTAATACAATTCTGTGAGCTTTAGTTGTAAAGAGATACTACTTAAGTTTTAACGCAATAATTCTTCAATGCCATAGAGTAATTAAATATAAGTCTATAAAAGTTTAAGTTGGTTTTCTGTTAACCTCTTATGAGAAATGTTTGTACAACAATGATCTATATCCATTTTAGACTCAATAGTCAATATTTACATTTTTTATTGGTCAAAATTTATAAATGAGCGATTTAATAGCAATGCGATGGCATGAATATTTGCAACACCTAATAAAATGTCAAAAATTTTAAACCGGAAGTTGAAATTTTAATACGAAGTGTTGACCCTTGTGGACCCAACATTGATCTTTTATATCGGTCCAAACATACAAATGAGGGCATTAATTCTTTAAAAACAAAATTATAAAATTTAAAACCGAGACTAAGAAAAAAAAAAGATTTACATACTATAGTGCAATTGTACCACCCCCTTCTCCTCTACTGGACAAGGGCAGGTGAACACGTACAATAGGGTAAAGAGGGCAAGAAAACAACAGGAAATGATTTAATTGCAGAAGAGCGTTAGGACCACATATTTGTTGATAGGCCTATACTTGG
>CABEEJ010004409.1:0-39672 GCA_901482245.1 Timema douglasi
GAGTAATTAGTACTTAAAGCGTATAACCCGAACGGGTAGTAAGACGCGGTGCTAAATATTATTATTATTATTATTATTATTATTGAGGTCAGCATAGATCAAGAGTTACTCAAACTCCACCTCAAAAAGTTATGTTGAACTAGGTAACAACAGAAAAACGCGCTACTCTCACAGTAGACTAGACTGCCAATGACGGGGAGATCAAGGTTCGAATCTCGGTCGGGTGTACTGAGAGGGATTTTTCCAAAATGGTTTTCCACAGCGGGTACATTTCCTATAAATATGACTTCCTTAATTCCTAAAATTATTAGTGTAATTAGTACATAAGAGATTAACCCAAACGGGTGGTAAGACGTGGTGTTAAAAATAAATACCCAAAACATTCTAAGATATTTGAGAATTGTTTAATTGGTTACAAAGCTTCAAAACTATAGTTAATAAGTACTGCGTGTAAGTATATTTCCTTTAAAACTCAACACATTAGCTCAATTGAAAGAATGTTTTTCTACTGAGCTAAAGGTTCCGGGTTCGATTTCCAGTATGATCAGAAAATATATTATAAATGATTATATCTGGGTTTATCTTTCAAATTGAGGAGCTGGTGTCTTGTGTCTGTTATATATTTACGTTAGTTTGTAAGTTGTGTGTTGATATAATCAGTTCAGAAAATGCAGGTTTAATACGTTGTAAAATAATAATAAATAAAATATTTAAATCAAGTGGGGCTATTGACGGGAAGCCAACAAAATGGTTAAACTTGGGGGGAAAAAAACCCCACTTGAATTGTGTTTAGTAAGAAAGTATTTAACCCATGTAATCTACACTAATATTATAAAGAGGAAAGATTTGATTTTTTGTTTGTAATGGATAAACTCAAAAATTACAGAACCGATTTTAAAAATTCTTTCACCAATATAAAGCTACATTATCAGCGAGTAACATAGATTATATATTATTTTGAAAACTTAATTTATTCCTCATAAAAATGTCGATTGTCACTCATATTTTATGGTAGAGTCTATGATGATTCTTTAGTATAAATACAGACTTCTATGCTGGCGTCCGGGGTTCAATCCTCGGTCCCGGCAAAGATTTATCTGATAACCAAACCCGCCCTTCACCTCTGACAAGACATCTTGTGAATGTGAGGAATGCCAGGCCTCCACCGTGGTTAGGATTCCACGTTAAACTGTAGGTCCTACCATTTCATCTCACACTCACCCTACCATTACACATTAGCGTAAGTGTGTATAACCCAAACGGGTAGTAAGATGCGGTGCTAATAATAATTTAATATAATATGTGTGTTGAAAATAATGGGGGGGAACGGGGAAGGGTCTAGTATTTTATAAAATCCAAGACTGGGACAGAGACCCCAAGGGTAATGTCGGTCTTGCTCGTGTGCCCGTCAGCCACTCCGCCTTCGAGGATTGCCCTGTGTCCAACTGCAAGTTGACGTACGAAGAGTCGGTTCTGCCCACGGCGGACGCCGTCCTGTTCCACCTGCACCGCACCCGGGGACGGAAGACGCTACCTTCTGAGGGCGTGCGGCCCGAACACCAGCGGTGGGTGTTCCTCACAGACGAGAGCCCCTACCACACTATCCCAGAAGGTAGGTTTCAGAAACTTTTGTCGACAACTTTTAAAATCGCGAATATTATAAGCACGTACAACCCTAACGGATAGCGCAACGCGAATAAAGTAAAAAAAACTTTAAACAGACACAACGTCCAGTCCCCCGGCCATCAATTAATATATTTGTGAAAGAAGGAAGCCCCAAGTTAACCGATAATAACCTGCTTCGGCAACACCGAGACCTGGCGGTCTAGGGGTAAGGTGTCGGACTTCTGTGCTGGCGGCCGGGGTTCAATCCTCGGTTCCGGCACAGATTTATCTGATTACCAAACCCTTCCTTCACCTCTGACAAGACATCTTGTGAATGTGGGGAATGCCAGGCCTCCACCGTGGTTCGGATCCCACGTTAAACTGTAGGTCCTCCATNGTGAATGTGGGGAATGCCAGGCCTCCATCGTGGTTCGGATTCCACGTTAAACTGTAGGTCCTCCATTTAATCTCACAATCACCCTAATATTACAAACTATAGCGTAAGTGCGTATAACCCGAACGGGTAGTAAGACGCGGTGCTAATAATAATAACACCGAGACTCTAAACCGGACTCCCTATCTAGGCAGACAATGGAACTAGCAGGCGAGCTGAGTACGACAGGGCACCCAATTGAACGAACATCTGACCCGTTGACTGTTCCTTGCCCAGGGAAACTGGCGGAGTTCAACGGCGTGTTCAACTGGTCGATGTCTTACCGCTCCGACTCTGACGTGCCAGTGCCCTATGGGCGCGCGCTGCTCCTCACGGGGGTGGAGAAGGTGCAGATGGCGATGAGGGAGGCCGACAAGGACTACCACAGGAACAACACCAAGATGGCCGCCATCCTCATCTCCAACTGCGGAGGCAACAACGGTCGAGTCAAGTACCTGGACGAGCTTAAGAAACACCTGGAGGTGGATGTGTACGGACACTGCGGGAACCTACCGTGAGTGGAGAACAGTTTAGGCCTTAGCAATTACAACGGCTTAAGCTTTATTTACCACAGTTTAGGCTTTATCAATTACAACGGCTTAGGCTTTATTTACCGTGGCTTAAGCTTTATTTACCGTGGCTTAAGCTTTATTTACCGTGGCTTAAGCTTTATTTACCGTGGCTTAAGCTTTATTTACCACGGTTTTGGCTTTATTTACCACAGTTTAGGTTTTATCAATTACAACGGCTTAGGCTTTATTTACCACGGTTTAGGCTTTAATGTTTATTTACCATGACTTAGGCTGTAAGGTTTATTTTCAAAGACTTAGGCTTTATTTCCCAAGGTTTAGGGTTTATTTACTACGGTTTAGGCTTTATTTACCACAACTTAGGCTTAAGGTTTATTTATCTAGGTGTAAGGTTCATATAGGCTACCAAGGTTTAGGCTTTATATACCATGGTTTTAAGATTTATTAATAAGGTTCTAAGTTTTATTTATTACGGTTTGGGATCTATTCACCACAGTTTTGGCTTTATTTACCACGGTTTTGGCTTTATTGACCACAGTTTAAACTTCATTTACCACAGTTTATGCTTCATGGGTTAGACTTTATTTACCAAGGTTTTGGATTTATTTATCACGGTCTAGGCCTTATTTACAATGGTTTAAGGCCCCCACAGTACACCAGGCTGGTAAGCCCCGACTTCCCCCCCCCATCACCTGCAAACCCAGATATCATGAGATTAAAGGGGCCTACACCTGTTTGAGCATCCATAGGTCTGGATAAAGTCGTCAATATTTATCTGAGTAAATTTTGTTTGATCCAAAGTAGAGTTTAAAATATGGTTATTTATTATATTTTATGATGAAATTATTTTTTTATTTTATTTATTACATGTAATACTAGGGTTTACAATGCTTAATCAAAGGGCTGGAGTTTGAGAAGATTGTACAGTAAAGAATGACCCCTCATTAAAGTAAAGAAAGGCTGGGGAAATTACGGTAACAAGTCCTAGGTCACCCAGACTAGATTAAAACCTTGATTTACCCGTCATTGGTGATCCAATCTAACGCTAGAGTGATACACAAGACCTTGCGACCACATATATAGGCTGGTAGCTATTTAATAATCCGAAAATTAATTATAATAGTACAGGCTGTCCCAAAAGTTACCGTACTGTGTAGTAAAGTATCACGTTTCACGTAGTAGTTCTCCCTATAACAGATGTTGGAAATGTCCCCATGAGCCTGAAAACTTGTCTGCACATGCCTCTTCGTAATCATATCATATGAAAAGACGTGTCCAGACATGAATTCATGATTCATGGGAGATATTTCCAACATCTGTTATAGGGAGGTAGACCTTGGTAGTCTTGGGTCAAGGTGCTCGCCTCATGACCTGATGTTGGTGGGCTCCCACCCAGCCGGGGTCAACAGATTTTCTTGGGCGATTGAAATCAGTAGCACAACTTCCTTCAAAGGATAAGTAAAACAGTCGGCCCCATGTCAATTTTGGCATGTAAAATAACCACGCAAGTTATGTAAAAATAGCTTTCCCGGCAGAATTGGTAGGCCCTTTCCCTCTCGCTCATTGAAATTCTCATGTGCTAATGTAATCAGAATGCGCACATTAAATTCCTCAAATAAATACATGTTATAGGAAGAACTGCAGGGAGATACGTGATACTTTACTGCACAGTAACTTTTGTGACAACCTGTATAGTGAACCTTTTCTAAACTCAGGTGCGAGGGCCACTACGAGTCGAACTGCCTGCGTCCAAACGAGTACAAGTTTTACCTCTCGTTCGAGAACTCCAATTGTCGCGAGTACCTGACAGAAAAGGTCTGGTTCAACGCTTACCTGAAGAACTCCGTGCCGGTGATCATGGGGGCGCCGCTGGAGGACTGCCGTCGCTTCCTGCCTCCAGGCTCCTACGTCCACGTCGACGCCTTCAAGTCCCCGAGGCACCTCGCCGGCTACCTGAAGCATCTTGCGGCGATGCCCGCCGAATACAACGCCTTCTTCTCGTGGAAGAAGTTTTTCAAGGTGGTGAATGAACACGGATACTTCGACGCGCCAGTCTTCCACTACTGCCGGTTGTGCGAAGCTCTCAACTACAACGAACATTCGAGGAAGGTTTACGAGAACCTGGACGAATTCTGGAGTGTGCGGAGAGACTGCAGCAAAGGTTACACTGTGGCCAAGAGTTGACAACACAGGCAAAGACAATAAAATACTACTACTTTGAACAATATAAATTAAAATTGCGTTTAAGGGTGGCACACCTTTGTATCATTGAGACGTGTTGCGGACGTTGAAAGGTCCCAAGTTATTTAAGAAGTGGTTTGCTATTTCATAAAAGTGTTCACGCCAAAATAGAGGTGAAATACTTCCCTAACCCTAGAAGGTAGCAAGCTTACCTTGCATGCATATTGGCGTATTTTAAAGATAGAGCCACAGTGTAATCCATCAAGGAGAGACTGCTACCTTTAAGAATAAACAGATTGTACCTTTCCCATCGAAACCTTTATAGTTTTAAGTTTATTTATTTTTAATACATGAAAAGGTGAAATAAGCTTATTTTTAAGGATGTTTCTCACAAAATTTCTCAGTTCTGAGATCAAAGTAAGTGGTTAGAAACATAGATATCGCCTTCCTCAAAAATAGTGTTGTTTTTTTTACAAAAGGGTCGCAACAACTTTGAATATTTTTCCTTTCAGGCACGTGGTGCATTTAAGGAGCCATATCAATGTCAGCCTCAACATTTCTTTAAATAATGTGTTAGCTCATCATAATAAACCAAGGTAAATTGACTTCCCAAACATATTTGGAATCGTGTTACCTAGTCACATAAAAAAAAAGTTGTATCCTGGAAACGAAATCCTGAAAACCCCTTTGAATAATAAAATATGTATATAGAAGAAAATTGTCTTAGGTTATGGTAACAGCCACTACCGACATAATTTTCCATATAATTAAGATATAAATATTTAATCTCAAAGTAATATCTTACGATATCAAAGATTGGGTGGGATAACATAGTTCTAGGTTACTCCAAACAGTATTAGGTTCAAATATAATGAGGTACTCTTGTCAGTTTTTCAAATACATTTCAAATTAATTGTTAATATAATTAGGTGTGAGAATGAATATTTCATTTGCTTAAGTATGGCCTCAACGATTTATTCCAAACAATAATATTGTGGAGGAAATTGTAGAGACGATACAGTTCAATTAGTGTGAAGAATGGATGGGGAAAAAAAAAAGTTTCATAGCTCACTTAAGCACTCAACCAACTACGATGGTGAATATTTAACATCTTTGGAACCATTCTTAAGTAGGCAAAATACCTTAGATAAGATGGTTGTGCGTTAGCCTGTAAGTTGTGTTCCGAAATAATCTGTCAGTTCGGAAAGTTAATGTTAAATACATAATATACCTTAACAAACACTATTACTTTCCCACTCATTAAAACCACCCCTCCCCATCTTGGCCAGTATTAGGACTAGAAACTACTTATTTTTGCAGTAAGTCTATTAATTATCAAAAGTAGTTTTGCAGTCTACATTCAGGTATTATGTAAGCGCTTTGTGGGGGGAGACGGGGTGGTAGGAGGGTTCAAGCTCTGCTTATCTTTGCTGACAAGGGGGGGAGGGAGGTCAGAACAATGCTTATCTAAGAGAGAGAGAGATGGGTAAGAATGGCACAGTGACATGGACACATAATAATTAAGTGTTGATACGTTTTACAACCAGGTTTAATAACAATTCATATAGGTATACACAAATATAACTGATTTTTAAACCTGTTTAGTACAATCAATTTAAATTCAGTTTCCAACAGTATTCATTGTTAATTATTTTACACTAATAATGTACACCTCTACAAAAATAATTACAAGAAAGTTATAAATTGTATAAAAAATAATGGTTATTCCTATGAACAAAATTCGAAAAATATAACTTAAGCAAAACAAGCAGAGAGGAGGGATAAAGGGGGTTGGGTGTTTACTTATTTGTGCATATAAAGGAGGGAAGGGATAAAAATGGCCAAAAATGTACTCATGTAATACTTGAACATCCCCTTGTATATTTAAACATTTATATTTAGGCTCCCTATATTTTTTCTCAGTCAACAAAATCATCATTGTGTGAATACCAATCATTTGCTATTTTAAAATTATTATTTTGTACTATGATTCCTTTCTATCACCCATATGAGTCTCAATAGTGTGTTTTAGCACAGGGTATTTGGTTTTAATTGAACTGTTTTATTAATGAAGAGATTTCAAACAAACTCTTCCCCCTTCAGCTAGGAGATTTGGCAACAGAAAACCTTGGACAAGCGAAGATAAAACTTTCTTTCATAAGGCATAGGCCTACAGTTCCCTTAGTGGTGATATTTAGTGTAGGTAGTAAGTAAAAAATTTATTTGCTTCTTTTTATTAAGAATAAATAATATTTAGTTAAAAATACTAGTATTATAAGGTGAGTTAGAACCTTTAATTGTAATTATGTAACTAAAACTATTAGACAAATCAGTTATATATGTAAACTTATGTAAAATATTGTACTGTATTTATCTCTATTGTTGAAAACAATATTGCTAAAGTAGCCAGGCTTGAAGTAGATTTGAAAATACCTTGTTCCTATATTATGCACACAGCATGGTGTGACTAAACTATGCATGTTTATTATTTTTTATTTAAAGTTGTTTTGGTGCTTTCATGAATGCAGCTATGTACTTGATTCATAACTAGCAAACTTGACCTGTTTACATACACTTGAAATTATCTATATGACATTTATCTTAATTGTTTAGTAGAATTATTTTACATTTATTTATAATAAAATATTTGTAACAGAGATTTATAAATAAACATTTATGTTTATGTTAAAACTTAATATAGGTAGGCTACTGATATCCCGTAAACAAAACAAAAAAAGGCTGTATCCGAATAATCTACTTCACACGCCGTCAACCCTTGACATTCACTTGATAATTGCAATGGCAATCATGTGATCAGTGTAAATTGGTCCGAATAGTCACAAAGTGTGCTGATGCACCCCTCACACACCCCTCACACACCCTTGAGACCAAGGGTGGTGGCAAGTCACCCTTGATACGGTGTCAATGCGGTATTTGACCAACAATTGTTTAATTTTTCGTCTGCTAGAAACATAGAATAATGTGCACTGTGATAATATATTATGTTAATTGTACTGGTTGTGTTGTGTAAGATAATTTGTCATGCTCAGTGAAAAGATGCAACAAAAATCTGTAAGTAGCCTATGCTAATTTGGGCTGATATATGCATTTAAAGTAGTGTCTAAGCTATTTGGTAGGAATCAGAACTGCGAACTGAAGGGTGTGGAAAGGATAGTTTGCTGTTCAAATAGTCTGTTGCGGTCTTTGATCTCAAGTGTGTGATAAGTGTGAAGTCATCAAGTCTGCATCAAGTCGAGTGTACTTGACTATTTGTATACAGCCAAATATTAAAATAGTTTTATTTGGTTGTAATAATAATAATAATAATAATAATAATAATAATTTAATCCAAAAAAAATTATCCAAAATTTATTCTGAGGAATTTCCTTTAAATTATCCCTCAATCTGATCATTTGATGTATTATTAGTAATTGGCATGAAATCATTGGAGCCAATTTTGGCATTTTTTATAATCAAATTCTGAATAAATAGCTAACTAATCTACATACACACTGCACTCTAAAAAAATACTAAAATTTGCTATACAGGTCAAATAAGGACTCAAATTAATTTACGCACTACTTTTATTTGTAAAATTACCCCAAAAAAACTACAACTTGAATTTGAGCATTAAAAGTTTAAAATTATGAGTACCGTCAAATAGGGTGAATTCAGGCGCTTTTGGAGTATAGTTAGTGATAGTTAAAAGTTGAATGATGAAATTGTGTTTTTACAATGTTGAGCATAGGGTGTATATTTTAGGAATCCAATGCTTAATGAGTTGATTTTTATAAATTTATTTGATCAATAAAAAGATTAAAATAGTGTCCGAAGTCACCCCATATGGCTTCTTTGGTGCTGACTGACAGCTCACAGCTGACTTCTGACATTCAACATTTAGGTATAATACCTACATTCTGACTGTCAGAAGTGACAGCTGTGAAACACATGTTTTTGCAGATCATATGGTTTGGCGTAGGGATACATAATTTGGTCTGGTAACTTTTAAAAGCTTTTAGCTGACAGCTGTGAGCTGTCAGTCAGCACCAAAGAAGTCATGGGGTTATTTGTACATGATAATACATGTGACTAGAATACCTAAACTTAAATCAATGTATTTAATTAGTCTAGAATTTAAAGCTTGTTATGTACAGTAACTATTATTTTACAATTAATTATATATTTATTTTATGTATTTTTACTTAAACTATACTAAATTAGATTAATAAATAAACATTGTGATCTTGAATCTTTTTTCAATAGTTGGCACAATGCTTAGCTTGCTTCACAGGAACAGCATGACCTGGCTTGTGAAAACCCGAACTCATTGGCCAATTACTTATGGGCGAGTGGAAAGGAATATGTTGCCACCCCCTAGACATTGGGCAAGGTCATTAGAGCCTCCCTAGCTTGCCTTGCGTTTTTCAAGTAGCAAGCCCTGGGTTTCCTATTGTGCAAAGTAGAACCTTTTGGAAGAAGAATGACTTAAAACACAGTATTCTTGGATAATGAACCAATATTAGTTTTAAAATTAATAATTCATTACATGTATATTTATTAACAATTTAAACATTAGTGTTTACACAGTTCATACAGACAGCTTTGAATTGAACAAAAAACTAGTCCATATAATTTTGGGTATGCGGCGCAGGACTAGCATACCCAGAGAATATGCCACTGCAACCTCATCATTGTCACTTTCTTTAGGGACTGTTGAGTCATGTCCCAAGATAGACTACCAGGAGGAACATTCAATTTGCGGCGGCGGCCAGTTGAGCTAGTGTTGGGGTAGCGAGCATGCTTTAAGACTTCTTCAAAACTTGCACTTCAAGCTGTACCTGAATTGTCTTCACGTGACCCCTCATTGTCAGGTAATTTCTTCAAAACACAGTTTGGGTCAAAAGGAGCTAATCCAGTGCAACGAAATCCATTAGTTATGTTGTCAGATTGAGTTGCTGGAATCTTATTCAATGTCCGTTTCAACAGACTTGGAAAAGCATACTTTGAAATGGTACTTCATGTAAACCTTTTGCAATCATAAATTACATCTCGCCATGCAATTTTGAGTTGGTCTGAAAAAAAAAAACATCCAATGGCTGTAACAAATGTGTGCTATTGGGTGGTAGAAGCACAAATGAGATATTGTTACGTTCACATTTTTGAATCACTCTCAACGACACATGACTAGAGAGATTGTCTCCAATCATTACTTTAGGTCCATCCAGTGATTTCAGATAAGGTAGGGAGGGCTATGGTGATAAACCAATCCTCAAACAAAGGATGTTCGAACCAGCCACTCCTGTTACGGCTCCCTTCCTGCCATGTATCCCACAAATTTTCTGATTTATATAAAGCATGGGGGGCAGGGGGTAGTATTTTGCCATCTCCACTAGCAGCTATCATTATTTAAACAAATGTTTTTGAAGAATCGAGGATTCTCTCTGCATGTTTTGCTCCTCTTTTGACAATAATGTGTTGTTTTCCTGGATCATCAATCATCACACATGTTTGTTTCGTCATAATTTAGAAGGTTACCGGGTGGAAGGGATTATAATGTTGGGCGCAGGTTCTCAAAGTATATCTCAACAATTAACTTGCGCACGAACTCTCTTTATATTTTCACTAAGTCGAACAGACAAAGCCTTTGCGTGCCTCTTGAGAAATGACCGTGACCATTCAGATCCAGGCAGGTTATTAAAGAATCTTTTCTCTTTACGACCACATTGATCAAGATACCCTTTCACCAGATATTTAATATCTGTTGGGGTAAATGGAAGTCCTCATTGAGCGGCTCTTTGAATTCCATGAAGTAAAATGTTTTCTTCATCAAGAGTTAAAGCCGTCTTTTCTCCAATAGTTTTGGCATTTGTTTTGAAGAGTTGATCGAGGGATCTGGTATACCTCAGATGCTTTTCTGTGAGATAATTTGCCTCCCTTTATATCCTTGAGAGCTTTTTCTAGTTTATCAACACTATAGTTGCAATAAGGTTGGCTCCCCAATTTTATTTTATAATTTCGTGGCACTGCCACCCCTCACTATAACTTTCTAATTAAAAATCTCCCAATATACAGTTATATTTGTCTCTAAGCACAGTTCACAAAGTTATGTTATTTCAAACAAACTAACAAAGTGTATAAAAACACAGATATTTTATTATTATTTTCTTATAGCTTTACACTTAAAAAGTTCACAAGGAGACAAATAACTATTTTTAACATGTCAATTTTATATTACTAGAAAAGCACGTTTTACTGTGTAAAAGTGTAAGCACCAATGAAGATTGATTATCATATCACAGATAGCACATACAAACAAAATCTTGAAATAAACAGGACAGCATAAACTTTTGTCACGGTGCTACCAACACTAAAAGAGAAGTGTACTTCAACTATCCGAACTCACCCCGCCGTCTGAATTCACCCCATTTGACGGTATCATAAGAAATATATGTAAACTAATATATACTGTGCATATTTTAAGGCCCGTTGACCCGATATTAGTTGACTAATGCAAATACATTAATTTGGCTGATCGCGCATAGCTTGCACCATGTAAACAGACAAGCAATCTACTAACAAACAAGTCAACCTGCAAGTGAAAAAGTTGGTCACCTTCCAACTTTACATGCAAGTAGACAATTCAAAATGGCGGTAACTAAGAAATTGGTTGTGCGGGTGTAACATTAGCGTGGACTGCTAATATGGCAATGTTAATACCCGCCCCTAAATAAGCTAATAATAATAGTACATCCTGCAATAGCAATACCAATAGAACCAGCCAGTTTTAAATACTACCCCAAATAATCTTATAATCATATACATCCAGCATTACTAAACATCACGACCTTACTATGTCAAATATAGGTCTCTATTCACGCGTGGTGTAGACTGACGTGCAAATCCAGCCTGCTCACCACGAATGCTAGCTAGAATAAAGATAAGTCCAAAACACGCTACAATTTTGCAGCACCCTGATGTTCTAACAGAGAAAGCCAGCAATTCTCTAATTGGCCCGTCCTGTACTATTAGAAGACCACTCATATTTTTTGACACTTGAATGGTGTACGTGACCAAACAAACATAGCTCTACTTGTGTTTTGGGAACTAGTCGATTGGAATGGCTGATAATCAAGACAACAAGAACCCGGCCTACGTGACGAACATAACGAAGCCTTTCAACAAGATGTTTGCGAGTGACGTAATAACAAAGGAGAACTCTCACCTTCCTACCCTGCAAATAGACCTATATAACGAGGGGGCACAGACAATCTCATAGGCTATTACATTTGCCACTTCCACGAGTAGTCCTGTTCAGGACTAGAACGTAATCTAGCCAGAATGGCTTATAATTATATCTTTGTTTAAATCTATAAAATATAAATTACTGCGATGGGTTTGAATTACTTAATATAATTTGGCTTAGACTGTTATTGAAATCTGTCAGTGTAGGCATTGGTAATGTTTTGCTAAAAACTTTAAATTTTAAAACGTAAATTCAGTTAGAGAGCAATTAATGTTTCCTGTTGCCACTTGGGCGCTAGTATCTTTGTATTTTCTTGAATTAATTAGATTGCCACATTACTTGGTTCTTTTTTTTATGTCCTTAAATATTTAGGTTAAATAATAAAATGTTGCTTTTGTGGTTATTAGTAATTTAAATTCTTTAAATTGATAATGTTTCTTTTGTTGGTTAATTTGAAGACTTCTCTGCTTTGAAATTAATGTTAAAGTAACTTATTTTTGTTGATTAATATGGTTTTGACTTTAATATACTCTGATTCATTTAGGCAAAATTACTAGTTCTGTAACGTAACTTTTTCTATTTTAATATTAAATATTTAAATGTGGGAATTTTAAAAAATTCTTTAAACGTGATGAGGTTAATTGTCCCGCGAAGGTTTGAGTTTAGTCGGGAAGTCAAACCTTTGTGCTTAAAGTGAATATCTGGTGCAATTTTAAAATTTAAATTTATTCCATAAATTTAAAACTGTTTAGTCTATATTCACTGGTGTGAATCTAACGCGTTATAACTATTTAAATGAGGCTCACTAATCTTTTTACAATTTTTGTAATATTTAGTAATATAAACTTTTGATCTTAATTTGTTTTGATATTAATTCACTGTGATGAATTAGAAGCTTGTATATAATTTAGAAAAGTTTCTTTAAATAATAGCAACTATTTTGTTTATTTCATTGGTCTCGTCTAGACAAGTTTATTTTATATTACTATATTCCTTAAACTGTTGAAATGCACTGTGCATATGATAAATTGCTAATATTTATTTGTTTTTCAACACATTTAAGTAAGACCTGTGAGGCCATGCAACTTGTTGCTTTAACACTGTTTGTTACTTTGAATAAAATTCAAATATTTATTTAACCTGCAAATGTTTTACTTTTTCTAGTTACTAGAGATCGCCCTCCTCTTTTTATAGTATATTGTGGCCGTAACTAAATAGAGTGAGAGTGGGGCGGTACACGGGGGACACTTATTTGTGGAATGCTATGAAAAGAATGAGTTTTGTGGAATTTTAAGCACCGGATTTATAAAGATAGGAATGTGAGGGATATTGCACTAGAGGATAGTGTAAAGTGACATAAGGCATACATATTCTCAAGAAGTGTCCAAATAAATATTACGTAAATATTGCAAATGTGCTATGTGAGAGATAGTATTTAAAATTACTAAACAAATGCTATAAATAATTTTATCAACCCATTATTTCCTACCAATCAACTCAGCATGTGTAATTTTTTTATACACAATCAAAAAATATAGTAAAAAATTGTATCACCGTGATTAGTTCCGGTAACATAATATTCGTGTTCTCAGCAAGTAAGGTATGAATGGCCGGCGGTTTTCACGTTAAATCACCGGCACACATTCCAATTTCCTTATTTGACATTTTAACCAATCTTTATAAGTTTTAATTAATATTGTTCAGCGCATAGACTTCAAACACTTTATATCAATGCTTTGGCAACTTGAGTAGATACACAATATAATATTATTGTCTCATAGCAAACCAGATAGTTTATATTTAAACCAATTTACAAATTAATTTATTACTATTTTTAAGGAATATTTTAGGCCTAGTTAGCATTTAACAAGATATTTTGTTATTAATATACCAACATTTAAAACAAACTTGAAAAAACCTGGGTTAGGCCTATTTAGAAAAATGCCAAACTGAGTTTGGTTGTATTGAGATTTATTGACCTTATTTGAGATTAATTTATATTTACCATGTTTGATAAGTGAATTAACAAATCAAGCAAATTAATATATTAATTATTTGGGATCAACTGAAATATATTTTAATGTGTTAAGGGATTAAGAAATAGGAGACATAATAATCACTTTTTTATGTTGTTTATATAAAACTATTTTTTTTAAATAGGTCAACTAATTATGATAAATCGAGCTTACTGAAAATTTGTTATTTATTTGACCGCCCATTATTGTTCTAAATTCACCCTTCCTAGCTCCTAACACATAAGCGTAATTAGTAGGCCTACATGCGTATAAATAACCCGAACGAGAAATTAGACGCGGTGATAAAAAAAAATATATGCTCCAATAGACAAGTTATCACCACTTCATTTTCAGCCATGTTTTTAGAAGCGATACTGATACAAGTGAAAAATGCGTGTCAACACAACTAGCATGTTATTTATTAAGCTAATACGAATAAACTTGCATTAGTCGACTAACACCGTGTCAACGGGCCTTTAAGATACAGCTAACTAGGATTTTTAGGTAGAGCAGTGCACAAATCAATTTACTCACCAAGCAGTGTTACTATATTCGTCTATCTAAGTTGTTTCTATCAATGAACGAATCTTTATTTGCTCAGAGATTGCTTGATTTGACAAAATATTAGATAATCTGGGACAGATATATCAGCATAAGTTATATTAACAAACAGTCCTGTGGAAATATTAAGTTCGCATGAAACGGTCAGTATATTCTTGATTTATTTATTGATTTATTTTAAAATGGCTGACAACTAGTTTGTGATAAACATATGAATGTGCTAGTAATTTTTTTTGCTGTATTTACATTAAAATATCAAATGTATGAACTGTAGATTCAGATAAATCTATGAACATATATATTATTTTGTAAAAAGTTAATTAATATATTTAAATCAGTTACTGATTATAAGTGCCCTTTATCACACTATCCACTATCTATTTATGGAAATGACAACAAATCAAAAATTAGGAATTTACTATGGTTTTTGACTTTAATTCGGGAGATCACAGCTCAATCATCTTAGTGAATTTAACTCAGTGTAAAATACTTTAGTTCAATACGTAACGTATTTGTATACTGATTTAAGGTTTCTAGGATTAGATTCCTGGCATGAACGAAATAAATAATAATGGTGAAATAAGGACTTAGTCTCCCACAGTGAAAGATTGAAGCACATGTATAATAATACAGCATGCTATGGAAAAGGTAAGTCCCCTTAAAGTGTAAGGAAGTGTTGTACAGCGCGCACTTTGTACCCATTGTCACAAATACAGCAGAATCATGGACAAGGCCGTAGCCAGGGGGGGTTTTGGGGGGTTCAAACCCCCCGCGAAATTTTATGAACAAAATATATATAGCTTTATTTATGGTTTAAACGATATAAAAATTAAAATACAAATACAAATTAGGCGGCTGTGTTATTATAAAAAGCACTTCAAAGAGCTTCTAGAGGTGTTAAATATTTTAGAAATTTTCCTAACGTTCGGCATTTTGGGGGTTATTTTACCATAAAAAAAACCTCACAGAGCTTCAAAAAGTGTTTAATATTTAGAAAATTTCCTACCCTTCGGCAGCTAGGGGGTTATTTTATCATAAAAAACAATTCAGAGAACTTATAGAACCGTTTGTCATTTATAATGTTTTTTTATCTTCCAGCAATTGGGGGATGTGCTCACCAAACCCCCCCTGAAATTATTGGCTGGCTACGGCCTTGATCATGGACATTGAATGTAGGAGAGACTAGGAAAGTGAAGGACATAGTAATGAAGTTTGTGAGGAGCATGTTAGCTTTTACAAGGAGAAACAAGATTAGGAATAAAGTTATCCGGGAGTGAGTAGGAGTACATAAAGTACATAAGATAATAAAGGAAGCAAGACTCAGATGGCGTGGGCATGAATTGAATATGGAAAAAGAGAGGATGCTGAAGAAAATGACGGAAATGAAGTTTGTAGGAAAAAGACCAAGAGGCAGGCAAAGAAAGAGATGGGCGAAAGATATATAATAAACTGTTCAAGTGAGAGGGGAAGAATGGAATACATTAAAGAAGGAAGAGTGGTGGAAGAACAGAGGAAGATGGAGGCATTTTACTAAACTGATCCGGCCGCTGCAAACAGTTGATGATCACGATTATGATTAAAATATGTTGTCAAATTAAGTTAATTGACTATCTTCTATCCTTACATAACATACTCTTTGAGATGAACTCTTCGTAAGATTTTATATTCCATTCACGATAGGTTTTTACCTGGATGACAGTTCGAAAATCATATGTTTAGGTTTTGGGTTGCCAACACTTGTATAAGATCACAGTTTTGTTATAAATGTAAAGATCTTTAATTACCTGTTATATATTGCATTAAAAATAACGTAAACTTAGGTTTTCTCATACTATTTCATTTTTTTAAATAATTTCTTTTTGTCCAACTCGAAACAATATTTTAAACATACTTAAAAGTACTTATTTTTCGTTTTGGAACGTTACTGATTTTGTGTAATATAGTGCATACATCAATACCTTTTAATACAGGCATCGCAATGATTATTTTATCGTATTTTGAAATATTTAACTGAATAAAGTATTTTCATCAACTGCGTGTCCACATCATTGTAAAAAAACTTGTGTACCGTTATGTTCAATCATATGGTTTAAATTCGTCAGTCGCCATTTTGAGGCTATGTTCGTTAGAAGTTTTTGTGAAAGTGGTGTGAATATTTTTTTTAAGTGGAATAAAACGATAAATAAACTTTGTGTCCGACCTAAAATAAATATATAAATAATATTGGCCTAAATCATTGTGGTTAACTATCAAATTAATTTATTACCATCTGTTTTCATTACAGTCATCCAAAGTGATAGATGTCAGCTGTTGGCGTAGTGATATATTAGGGATAATTTCTAGTAACATTTCGAGCTGTCATTCAGGTAAACTTAGCTCGTGAATGCCTTATACATTTGATTGATTCTTATTCATATTACGTAATTATTAAGATAGTTGGTGCAACCAGGTAGAACAATATAGGCTTGAGTAAATTTCCTTCCTTTTTCTCTCTCTAACGTCACACCACTAATGCTTTAAGGTTTGGCAGATAGGTGGAGTGGAAATTGTTTTGGTTTGATAAGGGGGCTAGCTTTCTTTAATATTTTATTTCCAAAGCAAGCTAAAGATAATTTGTAGTGAAAAAATTTAAATATTTTATTTAAATACAAAACTAAAATTAACTACACAATCTCACAATGAAAAGTACTTTAATTATATTAAAACATGTTTATAACTTATGCACTCACAATAATATAGGAGAATTTCAGCTCTCTTGAAAAAAGTAGAGTGAATGGAAACATTTTGTGTATTGTCATTGAATTTACAAAAATGTGCTTTTGAACCATAGAAAAGGGATAAGTATAGATCGCTAGTGGTCACGGCGTTAGTGCCACGAGCTAAACGATTCGAAGCGGGGCTTTACACTTGGAACACAACGCATTTTCTGTTGCGGAATGTTAGTTAATCGATTCTTATATCAAAAGTAACCAAATCCATTATTTTATAAATAAACCACATTAATAAATGTAAAATCTATCAAATATGGCTAGACTCCTTCTTTAAAATAAACAACCAATTGATAATCAAATCAAACAGTAATGGTAAATTTTATATAGACTTCGCATTTTCTTTCCTATGGAATTCACTTCAACGCTATGTGACGTCTTTCCAGGCTGCTCCTAGCGATATTGCCACAAACTATTTTATGGGATAAGCTTGTCTACAAGAGTGCTCACCCCATTATTTAAACACACGCATGCGCATGTTTGTACAAAGCAACTTTTTGAACTTCTATTATCTGAAAATGAAATCAGCTGATTGCAGACGACTTAAAATTTGAGTCATGTCACTCATATGTGCTTGTTAAAGTTTTTATTAAAATAGATGTGTAGCTTAATTAATAGGTCACTACAAAGACAAATATTTAATAAACAAGTATATTTAATTACAATTATATTCAACAATTCTTGTGATTCAGCTATTTACAGTAGGAGTACATCAGATAAAACTGGGTAAGATTAATTAAAATAATAATTAGCCATAAAAAGTTGAATTTTTCATATCTTTTACATAAGCTACTGGATTCAAAGAGAAATGTGGCATGAAAACATTTTAGGTGTTTGCAATGATTATATACGGACAACTATTATTTTAATGTTATTTGTGAATGGAAAATTAAAGTATAAAGTCCATAAATCAAAATCCTAATAATAATTTAAAGTTAAGCTTTAGAAATTCTTGCACCTCGTTGTAAGGTACTACTGATGCTACTGGTACAGTATATTAGCAGTATATATATCTTAATATTAATTAAGCTGGGTTTTTGCCTTTATCGCTACTTTTTACTGAGTATAAACCTATCCATACAGAGCAAACTCAAGAGAGCATAGCACCCATACACACCTAATCATGCCATTCGCTTACGAGGTAGGCAAGAAACTGCAACAACAAATGCTTACATAATCCATCCTCGCTAACTTTCTCCACACTTCCCTTCCTTGTATATTCTTTTCGCTTCAACAAAATTAATCCTAAGAGTTATACATGCTCTTTTATTCTTAAAACTCTTAATGTTCCTCTTTTTAACACATTAATCTACAACATTTAGCCACGTCTTACATGGCCTACCCCTTCCTTTTGATCCATACACTCAACCTTAATATTGCATCATCAGTCGATCCACACTCATCCTCTCAACATGCTCAAACCAATGTAAAACATTTCTTTCAAACTATTATTATTTAGCACCGCGTATTACTACCCGTTCGGGTTATACGCTTTAAATTACTAATTACACTAATGGATTAGGAATTGGGAAGGTTAAATTATAGAAGTGAACCCGCATTTGCGTGGAGGGAGAGTGGAAAACCATTTAGGAAAAACCGCCCCCCAGTTAACCCGGCCGGAGATTCGAACCTCGATCTCCCCTTCCTCGGCAGTCGAGCTCAACACGACTAGCGCGTTAGCCAACTACGCCACCGAGGCAGGTTCTTTCAAATTGACCTTTAGGATTTTCTTTCAAATCACACTCATTCATTACTGACTGTTCACACAAGTTTTTCCACACATTTCTTAGATATCTTGTTCCAAATGCATTCCCCTTGCTCTTGTGTCTCTTATGACAAACTCTTGTTTCACATCTATACAACAATGTTGGTGTTGACACACATTAATATACTGCCATCTTTGCATATCTCAATGCCAATTCATTCTTTGCAATAGTTCACATTCAACCAACTACTCTCCAGGATGCAACTTCTGTCATACACTGCCATAATTGCATTTACAAACCATGCACCCACATTATACTCTTTCAGAATATTCCATAACATACTTTTATTCATCCAATCGTATGTTTTCTCCAGATCAACGAATGCACAATAACGTTCTTCCTTACTGCCATACTTGTTGCCTTACTCAATCACTTGTTGCAATGCAAATTTCTGGTCCATGAAACCACATAGCACATCCAAAATCTTGTGCTTAGTTATTTTCACACACCCTCTCAATTAAGAATTTCCTAAAAACTGACATGAATACTCGACAAACGAATTTCCCTATAATTCTTACAGTCACTCTTTATTGCCTTTGACTTAGAACAAAGGAATGATGACAGCATTCTTCCAGTCATTAGGAACATTTGAAATCCCAGCACACACATTGAACAATTCACACAATCTGGCAAGTAGTACCATGCCCCCACACTTAAGCATTTCACTTGTGATCCAATCTACACCTGCAACTTTTACATTCTTTAGCACTTTCATCACTTTTAACATGTCTGCCTTGTTAATTATTTCACTAACCATAATATTTTACCTATTTTCTGCTATTTTCTCTATATTTTCACCATACAATTGCTCAAAGTACTCCCTCGCTCTCTTTCTGGTACACGGTTTTCATCACAGATCATCTCCTAACATTAATTCTGAATTCCATAAGTTTTTCCTTGCACTTCTTGTTTTGTGCTATTTACCTACTTCCAGAACAGCTTATTTCTTTCAAAATCATTCAAGCATTATTTATTCTTCTTGTACTTTCATTTTTTTCTTTACTCTCATTTACTAATTTCTTTGCATTAATTTTTTTTCTTTTTTTTTATGTCCAACACCCTCTTACGTTATCTTTCACTTTTCACGGCAATCATTTGTGCATGCTTCTTTCTTTTCCCTCACAGCTTATTCCACCTGTTAATTACATCATTCATCTCTTTTTAAGTTTCCCACAATTGCTGATCCACATCTTTCGCGCACTCAACTACAGCGTCTTTTATTCTGTTTCAAACACTGCCTATATCATTCGTATTTATTTTGACATTCCATTCCTGCTCTTGTAAAGTTAATTTTTTGCCCAGCAATCTTTCATATTGTTCTCTCACACTTTTATCCTGCTATTTTCCCACTTTCACTCTTAATATTCTTGCGCTATTTCCTCACAAAATTCCTGCCTAATTCAACTAACACTGAGATCACTAGGAAGTGATCTGCTCCACGCACAACCCTAGTATTCTTCATTAAACTTCTCAAGTTCTCAACATACAAACAAATTCAATCATCATTCTTGAATTGTCCCTTTGTTATGTATATACAAGTGAATATCTTTGTGCTTAACTTGTGTGTTCAACATAAATAAACCTTTTTCTAAATAAAACTAATTACTATTCTTGTTTACTCTGTCATCACCATACCTTCCTAACACTTTCTGAATTCTTTCTTTGAGTACCCACCTATCCATTCATATCTCCTAACAAAATAATTATTTCACCCAGTTCATATGCATTCAAGACTTCAATGAGCTCATTCCAAGACTCTAATCTCCCATTCATGTCTTCAATGAGCTCATTCCAAGACTCTAATCCCCCATTCATGTCTTCAATGAGCTCATTCCAAGACTCTAATCTCCCATTCATGTCTTCAATGAGCTCATTCCAAGACTATAATCTTACATTCACGTCTTCAACCTCCACCAGAACAACCAGCAACCAACGTAATTCTACGAATGCCTATTCTCATACGTACTAAAGATAGAGGACCTCCAAAAATATGGTTATTGTCTCTTCCTAATGTAGCAAGTTACTTTATGGATATTAATTTGATATATTTATCGATTCGTTACAAGTTTTTAAACATTCAAGGTAGATTTTGTATTTACTCAAATAAGTTACTATATTTACTTATTTACTACCCATTCAAGTTATACGCTTAAGTACTAATTACGCTGATAGATTAGGAGTTGGGAAGGTTGAATTTAGAGGAAGTGAACCCGCATTTTTGTGGAGCGATAGTGGAAAACCATTTAGGAAAAAACACCCCCAGTTTACTTGATCGAGATTTGAGCCTCGATCTCCCCGTCCTCGGCAGTCTAGCTCAACACGCAACTAGTGCGTTAGCCAACTACCCCACTGAGGCATGTCTAGGTTACTACAAATGTTTGTTTTACTCATTAAATATTTGTAAAAAAAAAGTTGTCAAATTGACATATTAAGATCATATTATTTAGCTCGATCAAACTTTTTTAATCTAATGCAACATATCATTTGAAAGCATTAATTTCATAACTATAAATCTAGTAACATTGAGTAATATTTTTTTATCTGGTGACTAGTTAATTTGTTACAGCAACATGTTTTTAAACTTTCAAAGTTTGCATACGAGTTATCTAAAGTATAATTAACAGTGTAAAGTGCCATAAAAGGTTGCTACTTGTTTAAAATAAGGTAAAGCGTATCTAGTATTTCCTAAAACACATCTCATTTACAACCTGGGCATTCTTTTTGTAGAAATTCTACTGTATTGGTAGCAGGGTACCATTATACCAAAATGCCTCAAAGCAAGCCACCTCATTGCGATGGAGCTTCTCCTGAACTGTTTTCTGGCCATACTGATCGGTTTGGTGGCATAACAGTAGTGTCCAACGAAGAACCTTGTCTTCCGTCACAATTTGATCAGAAACTTGAAGGTAACTAACTCTTATTGTCTTACTTTCAAAACTGTCTTAAGCATGTGTATTAAATAAAAAAACACTTTAAGGGCCACTTGGTCAAGGGAGCCACTCTTGTAATATACTAGACTTCAGATGTCGAGGAGATTGGGGTTCGAATCTCGGTCGGGTGTACTGGGGTGGTTTTTTTTAAATGGTGTTCCACTATCCCTCCACACAAATGTGGGTATGCTTCCTCTGAATTCAACCTTCCTAATCCCTAACATGTATTAGTGTAACTAGTACATATGCGTTTAACGCAAACGAGTAATAAGACATAGTCCTAATATATATATATATATATAGATGGTGATGAATGGGGTAGCTCTGATGTCTACATTGTGTTATATGGAGAGAGCTCTAATGCCTAAATGGTGTTTGTTACATGGGAGAGTCAAAACAGGCAATAAAAAGCGTTGCAGGGGTCATGGATGACCCCAATGTATATAAATCACCGCGTCTTGCTACGTGTTCCGGTTTCACGCATGATAATTAGTCTAACGGGGTAGGGATGATACAGGAGACATTTTAAAGGTAATCTACTCGCACTTTTGTGGANACATGTGATATAAGGCATTAGGCTTGCAATGATAGACTAAATCACAGGTGACCAACATATATCTGGTCATGGACTAGCTCCAGCGTCGGTGGTAAACATCGGGAGTATTGACCACCAACCCAACTCTAAAATAGCAATGTTAACATCAAGGCTTCATACTTTTATTTAAATAAAAATAAATGGTTCGGCACATCTACATTTTGACTTTCTCTCTCTCCTTTATTTAAAGATGGAGACATTTACTTAAAACTCCACCTTCTGCAGATAAAGGGTCTCATGTCAGTACAATGAACTCTCTGGCCATTAATCTCAGTTTTCTAGACCAGAGCCGCTACTTTTTTTTAAATTTATTAGCCCCTCATTTGTCCTCACAAGTCTGAGTTCGACCCACTGCTCCACAAAAAAAAAATATTTGAAAACGCCAGGATTCGAACCGGGACCTCTGGGTCTGTAGCCAGTAGCCACTAGACCATAAAGGTGAGCCATGAAACGTCAATATGTATCAAAATCCCGAATTCAATTATTTTGATCTTAATACTGTCTTTACTTGAGGGGTTGCGAGTAAGTAAGAACAACTAAACAAACAAACAAACAAACAAACTTAAAGAATCTTTTTTATCTATAGATTGAGCTAAGAAATCCAACACCTTAGCTCATTCGATAGCATGTGTGTGTACTTTACTAAGGGTCTTAATTTTGATTCCCAGCATGGTCGAAAAATTTATCATTGGTAAAATATGGGCTTACCTTTTAAAAGCGATGAATTATTGGCTGGGGACTGGTTGTTGTGCCATTCCTCATTTTAAGTTAGATTACAAGGCATATGAAGCTACGACAGGTCTAGCAAGACGATAGTGGAAAATATATGGCTTGGATAAAAATCTGACCAAGGCCACAGGCTGGAAACAGTAATGGATGTAAAAACTAAAGATTGAGCTAAGAAACTGAGCCATATATTTGAATTAGTATAACTTAGAATATTGTTCTTTGTTCTTTCTGCTATGCTTGACATAAACCCCTGAGGTCATAATGGATTTCACACTCTCCCCCAACACATTCCCTGTTTTTCTTGAAACATGCCGAATGTATAGGTTACATTTTAAAACAAGGATTATGACTTGGATATTCAGGAGATATATCATTATACACAAAAAGTTCTTCTAACATTCTAAAATGGAAAAAAAGTACTTATAGCCTTGATTCATATCCTTCACACCCACTCCCCAGAACCTTCCCACTTTCACTCTCTCTCTCTCTCTCTCTCACACACACACACACACACACACACACATCTAAATATGCCACAAAGCCAAGCATTAGAAATAAAGAAACCATTAAGGTATCATTTTAAAATTTGAAACTTATTAGTTATTTAGTGTTTTGCTAAAATTTTGAATTAAGACATCTACCTATTTCCACATGGTTTAAGGCGCCACTCTTGTAGACTAGACTGCTGATGATTTGGAGATTGAGGTTTGGATACCTGGTCAAGTGTACTAGATTTTTTTTTTTTACAAAATGGGTTTCCACTCTCCCTCCACACAAATGTTGGTACACTTCCTCTAAATTCAACCTTCCTCATCTATTAAACCATTAGTGTAATTAATGCATATGTGTGTAACCTGAACAGTTGTAAGACGCGGTACTAAAAAAAACCATTAAGGTTTCAGTTAAATGTTGAAACTTATTTTTGCTAAAATTTGGAAATTTTGATAAGTCTATTTGCATACATTTGTGTGTAAAGTGTATACTTATATCTGAAAATAAATTTTACATGGAAATTGATATAAATGTTGGATTTTGAAATCAGATAAGAGCTAAACTCATATACCTTGTGGGGGGGTTCACATATTCCAGAACGAGTTTGTGTTCCATCACGCCAAGCCAGGTTATGTGATGATGTGTCGCTGGCTGCCTATATCTGAACTGAACAACATCCCGCCCTTTGCCCACACCATGTTTGGTGTCGGCGCGATAGTCGTGAACAGCGCCCAGGAGATACTAGTGGTCAAAGAGAAATATTTGCCCGATTTCCCGCACTGGAAGCTGCCGGGCGGATATGTCGAGCCGGGTATGTTGTAATTATACTGCATTAGATTTGAGCTGACCTTACCTCGAGTGAGTGCGCAAAATTACTTTGTCTTTTATGTTGGGGGGCCTCCCATCACTCCTCTTACTTGTAATGAGGATGTTGGAGTACATTAGCTAGTAGAGGAAGCGAGGGTGAAATGGTATGAGCAAGTAATTAGAATGGAAAAGGAAAGATGAAGTTTGGAGGGAAAAAGACTGCAAGGGAGACCAAGAAAGAGATGGAAGGAGCAGATGACATAAAGTGTGAGAGTGTGAAAGGAGATTATGGAAGCATTTTACTAACCTGACCCAGCCACATGCTTGAAATGATGATGATGATTAATTGATTTAATTAATATTTGAACTCCAACTTCCATGCTAATGGCGGACAACCACTCTAAGTGAGCTAGACATTAAGACTGCTTGCCCACTAATATGTGTTATTATGTTTAGTGTAGTCACCCGCCTCAGTGGTGTAGTTGGCTAACGCGCTTGTCGTGTTGAGCTTGACTGCTGAGGACGGGGAGATCGAGGTTCTAATCTCAGTCGGGTGAACTGGGGGTGGTTTTTCCTAAATGGTTTTCCACTCTCCCTCCACGCAAATGTGGGTTCCCATGCTCTAATTCAACCTTCCTAATTCCTAATCCATTAGAGTAATTAGTACTTAAAGTGTATAACCCAAACAGGTAGTAAGACGCGATGCTAAATATTATTATTTAGTTTAGTTTGTTTTAAATGTTATACTTTTTTTTTTATCTTTGTTCTTATGTCCATTTCCAGGGGAAAATCTGGCAGACGCTGCTCTGCGCGAAGTCCTGGAAGAAACCGGCGTCAAGACAGAGTTCGAGTTTCTTTTGACGTTTCGTCACATGCACGGCGCCATGTTTGGCTGCTCCGACTGTTACTTCGTTGTCAGCCTAAAACCAACTTCTGAGGAAATAAACATGTGTCCCCGAGAAATAGCAGCTTGTCAGTGGATGAAGGTCAGCTTCCACACTGCACACTTAGGACGTGGATTTTTTCCCCCTATAATCCCTGAGAGGAGATGAATACATTTCAGATTCTGTATTATTATTTTTTTCAATGTTTGAATCTGATTTTATTTTAGATCTAGTGTGATGTTTACTTGTAGCTTAGCCCAATATAATTATAGGATAAACCTAACAACCAGACTTCAGACCATTAATTTATCACTTTAAACTGATCGTGAATTCACATTATAACCAAAACAGTGTTATCTCTTAGCTATGTTTTTAATTTACATAGCAACTCGAAAATGAATGTGAAACCCGCTTTGATGGCCAAATGGTCTAAGATATCATTCTTTAAATAGACTGTACTGCTGATGACAGGCAGATCAGTGTTCAGATCCCTCTCGGGTGAGTTGTGGTTGGTTTTTCTTGTAAATGGTTTGCCCCCTCCTCTCCCTCCACACAAATGCAGATACACCTACTATAAATTCAACCATTCTTATCCCTGATACATTAGTGTAATTAGTAGTCCTACATATGCGTATGACCCGAACAGGTAGTGGGACGTGGTACTAAAACATGGTTTTTAAAAATTAATGAAATTAAAATTAAAGGAACCGTAACTATACTAACGCATGAAAGTTAATCTTTTGTGAGTTCTTATCATGTTTTATAAGATGGACAGGCACACAGATAAAGGTGTCGGTCTCATCGACTCTTGATTTGCCTGTGATAGAGGTGTCCATGTTTGAATCCCGGCCCGATGTATGGCTTTGGTTTACCTTAACGGTTTCCCACTCACCTTCCACGCAAGTACATGTACTTTTACTCTGAATTTTACCTTCATCAGTCCTACACCACTCATTTAAATATGTAATTAGACTTGCCTAGATGGCTAGTAAGAATATGCTGCACAGAAAATAATTAACCCCATCATAATTTAAGTTTTGTTTGAGATTTTTTATCTCTATATTTTCAGGTCGATGACTACCTTAACAGTCCGCACACTATTGAAACCAACAAGTTCTTCGTGAAGAAATATTTAGAATGCCAGAAATCGGGAACGGGTATCACTTACGAGAGTTCGGTGCATCCTTTTCTTAAGAGACGCGTGTGTATATACAGCATCAGCTCTGGACAGGAACATAGTTTATCAGAGAAAAATAACAGTTAACACCCGACCATCTATATTATTCTGGTCCAGTTGACATGAGCAACAATTTTTTAT
Source organism: Timema douglasi (assembly GCA_901482245.1). NCBI lineage: Eukaryota > Metazoa > Arthropoda > Insecta > Phasmatodea > Timematidae > Timema > Timema douglasi. The sequence continues at coordinate 26,858 of CABEEJ010004409.1, forward strand.
TTACTCGTTTTGTTTTTATACGAGAAGCTCAAAGTTTTATTATATTTTTAAATGCGAAGTTTATAAAACTTTTCATTAGTATGTGAGGAAATTGTACCTGCTTGTTTTAACCTGTTCCCTGGTGCACATGTACCAGAGCGACCTGTGCGGGCCTGGCAACCATTTGTCTACTCAGATACTCTTACCTGACCTAATATTTTCGTTACTCATTTGTTTTATCATTTATTATTTTAATCATAGTGATAGTATACCAATGAACTGGTAGCCCCATTTATTAGCTTCAATATGAAGTATTCAGACTGGCTAAAAGTTCAGTGGTTCATTGATAGATGGCATTACAACAACTTATTGCAATGAAATGTTGATTTGTATCCACGAAAGGGGATGTTAAGGCAAACATAGGAGTTGTTCAATGCTTGCACCAGGGAAAGGGTTAAGGTTTTAATTGTTCATATAATGTAAAATTTATATAATAATTTACATTTGTAGTTTTATGGAACATTTATCAGGTTTATAACCATGTTAGTTGTTATTTTATTTAAATTGCATCAGGGTTGATTTCTTATAAATTATATATACATATATATAAACACTTGTATATAGGCCTATGAGAAATGAATGAAAGATCTATTTTGTGACCAGGAATTTTAAAAATATATTAATTTTCAGTATTTACACTCCATTTTATAAAGGAGCTAGTAATTTTTATCCTTTTTATTTTGAAGAAAAGGACTGATGTACTCTGAAAATATAATAATGTGTTTTGTTGTGAACTTTGAGGCCTACAGTTTTCTGGTAACTGTGTAGACATTGTTCTTCTATCCTTTCATTGTTAAATGTACAAATTTGTGTTATTTAAACACACAATTAAAAATTCTCTACACATAGAATGAAACAAAAGTTAATCATTGCAAGTCGAACAATTATTTTTGTGTTAGGAAGGTGTGTGAACATTGTTCTCTTTTAATTGGGTATAGCCCCTATTTAATAACAGTAGTACTCTAGTTTTCATTAAATTAGGCTCTGGACTTTCCTCGCCCAACTAAAGGGTTTAGGGCATTTTACCCATTTTTTTTTCGCATTGCCTTTAAAAGGCAGAGCTTTCAACTTTCCTGAATTTTCTTAAATTAGTATGAAGACACAACTCAAGTTTACAACCAAAGGACTGAATATCAGCATTATAGCAACTCTGAATTCCTCTACTATCTCGTGTACTCCAACATCCTTGTTCCATGACCATACCAACTCACGCTTGCTTCCTCTACTATCTCATACACTCATCATTACCATGGCCTCCTATTTCATATATTATTATTATTATTAGCACCGCGTCTTACTACCCGTTCGGGTTATACGCACTTACGCTAATGTGTAATGGTAGGGTGATTGTGAGATGAAATGGAGGACCTACAGTTTAACGTGGAATCCGAACCACGGTGAAGGCCTGGTATTCCACACATTATATTTCATATATTAAATAATGGCCATTAATAGTATGTATGTGGGTATTCACAAAGTTCATCTGAAGATCATAACTAGGGCCCGGATTTTAATTACCTTATAATTGTCAAAAAATTACCTATAAAATGACGCTAAAACTCTAAATAATGACTTTACATAACTCTATAAGGAAAATCTCTTTTCGCTTTGAGGTAATTGTATTATATTTGGAAGACCGATAATAATTCATATAGGCCTATATAACATTTTTTAAGTAATTTTCAAACAATTTTAAATTTTATTTCCCAAAAAATGCTTAGAAATGAGTTATTAAACAAAAAATCAAGGAAAAAAACCTATAAAATATGCAAGAGGATTATGAACAGAGTTTATGTACAGCTAAGCATTGTGTCTGATGGGCCAAAACAAGATGACATGTCATCAAAATCTGGGCCCTGATCATAACAGTATTGTGTGCTGATAATACTGTTTACTTAACTTCATTCAGTTTTATCAACTGGGGCCAAACTTGAGTTGTCTGTAGCCTATGTGTTATTTTAGTAATCACACCATCTACTTACTGCCCCTCATGTGTTCTTTAGGAAAATACTGTTAGAATGTGTAGCTAAATTCAGCGCCAGTCAAATGAAAGTTTACTTTATAACAATAATAAAACTTAACAAAGATAAATTTTCCAGCGTGTAGAGCAGGGCTATTCAATTGGCGGCCCGCGGGCCACATCCAGCCCACAAAGCTACGCAGATTGGCCCGGGGATTGAAAGTTCAACTACTGTATCACTGGTCTTATAGTTCAGACAGTATGTAGAGGAACTTGAACAGCCAGAGAGGTCTTCAGTTTCTTACCAGTGGTGGTATAAGCTCCAAGCTCAGTGTTACTCGGTCCTTGGTGCCACCAACATCGTGTGTTTACAAGGGAGTGCAAGCTTACCCTTTAGCAGTGTGTGTCCCTCACCGTAGACCCGCTATTTCTCCCCCTAAGCGCCACCACATAACGGCTGAGTTATATAACATATTCTTGCTTTTGATCTTGAACAATGCAGGCGGCCGGGCGACAGGGTGGCTGAGAGTGACTCACATTTCTTCTCCCCTCCACTCAACAGCAGCCAATGTCTCATTGGTTGATATTTGCCTGGCTTATTGTTCATGCATTATTTATAATAATAGGGAAATGCTTTGTTTGTATTATTATTAGTACCGTGTCTTACTACCCGTTCGGGTTATATGCACTTACGCTAATGTGTAGGGTGATTGCGAGACGAAATGGAGGACCTACAGTTTAACGTGGGATCCGAACCAGGGTGGAGGCCTGGCATTCCCCACATTCACAAGTTGCTTTGCTTGTAATTAGTCTTATTGTAAGTTTTCTAGAATGGCACTTTCTGCTTTGAGTAGTAATAAAAGGAAGCTTGATGACGAAAATCGTATAATTTTTACCTTTTTTAAATTTCACTGAATTATATCAAAACTATATATAATATCAAATTACNTCAATGATGAAATTCATCTTTTACATTTTTTAAATTACAATGAAAACCATCAATATTATACATATCATATAAACTTACGTTTCACTCGCCTTCCCCCTCTTTTAAACTAGAAAAGTATAAGCTAATAAAGTTACAAATTACTGCCAGATTGAATTAAATGCTCAGCCCGCCAAATATTATGATTTTTTGGAGTGGCCCGCTTGGATAACTAATTGGATAGCCCTGATATAGAGCTCTGTAACTGATAGACCTATATATGCAAGGACAAAACTGAGAAAAACAGTAGCTGGAGTGGAGCATATTATTCAAGTTGATTTGCTTGTTAATACGAATGCGTGGCGGATATATTTCCAAGAAATGACACAATAGAGTGAGTTCCACAGGTCAGTCCATAGCAGACTCCTGCTACACTCGGGTTAACTCCCAAGGAACACGCTCCAGTGGCCACATGGTCTAAGGCATCACACTCACGATATACTTAGACGACTGGAATATTGGGGTTCGAATCCCGGTGAGGCGTATTGAGGTTTTTTTACAAAATTGTTTTCCACTCTCCCTTCATGCAAATGAGAGTACACTTAACCTAAATGCAGCCTTACTCATACTTAACCCATTAGTTTAAAAAATACCCAAGTGTCTTAACCAAATGGCTAGTAAGATGTGGTGCAAAAAAAAACTTCCAAGGCACAGCTATACTCGCACTCCACTCCACCTTAATTTTCGCTCAACTTTGTTTTCTTGCGTACAGGCGTTAGCTCTCTAGATATTATCACAAAGGTTGGCCTAGTTTTAATCTGATGAAAAAATGTATAGCCTACATATATATATATATTATTGATGTCTTTTAAGATAAACACACATTATCAAAAAACTTGATTTTGTACATCCATGACTTTGTATCCAAAAAATGGTTAATCGGAAATAAAAAAATATTGTTACTATTTGAATTTGGTTTTCTTTAACAAGATTATTGACTGGTGCAACTTGGTAAGTTGCATCTGAAGCAGAGTTCCAGTACTCTTGATAGTTTCTGGTTAGATAATGACAGTCCTGTAAGTAATTATCATCAGCACTGCCCCGGAATCAAACCACTTGGCTATGGCATGAAGATTTCCATCATTTAATCACACCATTGGGGTAGGTATGAGAATGGTAGAATTTAGAATAAGTGTACTTGCATATGTAGAGATTGAATGGGAAACCATTCAGGAAAAGATAGCCTCATTTCACCCGACCAGAATTAAAAAAACCTTGGTTTCTTTCCCCAGTGAATCAAACAAGAGAAGTATAGCGTTTAGTCAGCTTGCCCACCATTGCGGTGTGTGCTACTTTAAATTTTATCAAATTATATACCAAGACTGAGGAGAAAAACAAAATATATGTATAGTAACCAACATTTACCAACAATTAGTGCGCATATATCTCAGAGATGTTAATAGTGACAGGTGATCAACTTGTCATTTGCCGTAGGAATATATATGAGTAGATTTACAAAAGTTTTTAACTATAACAGTTCTCATTAAGGTGATCCGACCTTATTAATTAATAGGCCTTTTTTTAAAATTGAACACAGCATATGTATAGTAGGATTATGGTAGGACGAAACACTTATCTTATAGTAGGTGACCTGGTGGTCTAGGGGTAAGGTGTCAGTCAGACTTCTGTGCTGGCGGCCGGGGTTCAATCCTCGGTCCCGGCACAGATTTATCTGATTACCAAACCCTTCCTTCACCTCTGACAAGACATCTTGTGAATGTGAGGAATGCCAGGCCTCCACCGTGGTTCGGATTCCACGTTAAACTGTAGGTCCTCCATTTCATCTCACAATCACCCTACCATTACACATTAGCCTAAGTGTGTATAACCCGAACGGGTAATAAGACGCGGTGCTAATAATAATAATAATAACTTATCTTAGACAAAAATAAACATTTCCCCAGACAGGTAAGCAAGTTTTCCTCAAACGTTGAAAATGTGTTTCACAGCTTCCTTCGGAGGGGAAGTAAAGCCGTCAGTCTCACGACTGTTTGAGCTAAGCATTTGGGTTGGCTTTGCTTAGCTCTGAGAAATTTAAGGATACATGGTGTTGAACTTTAATAAAATACACTGGCATTCACCTGGAGAGAAGGTAGAAAATTCACCCCATGGTACACCTGGTAAGTTGACATTCTGGTTGGTGTGATACTCTGTTGCAGTTCAAACACTTTTAAGGGGGAATTGTGCACTTTATAAATTGGCCGCAATGAGTTTCAAATTGGTAAGTATGATAAAATGACCTCCCCCCGGAAACTCTTCTCCTCTTAAGATAATAAAATATAATCGCTTTGGTTCTCAAGAACTCCTTTGTAAGTCTTTCTAGGATTAAGACCTATGTGGCTCATCTGCTTAAAAACTGCCATACAAAATTTTAAAAAAAAAGGTACTAGAGTTCTATTAACACACTAAATAAGCAAAAAATTATCTTCTGTGAGGCATAAAATGCCGGTCTGAAAGTGGGTTGGGTGGGAGAGAGAAATGAATCATTCAGACAAGGGTAGCACAGTTAAAATTTACCCTTGACCCTACAGGTCAAAGCCCAAAGCTGTGTTTGAAGAAACTATTCAAACAGATGGGGACACTTTACATGTTTTTTCACTTGTTTTTTTGGAAAGCTATTAACATAAAAATAAATAATTAATATTCTACTCAACTCACCAATGAATTCATATTATTAAAATATAGCAACTAATTTATTTGTAAAGTTAATCTAATATAAGTTTCTGTGGCATGAGTTGTACAAGATTTATTTTGTACCATTTCCAACACTTTAACTCGGTTGGTAGAGTAGGGCCTATCTGCCTGTTGAGCTAAGGGTCTTCTCGGGTTCAATTCCTGGTAGGGCTGAAGAATGTGTTTGTGAAATCGGGGTTCTTCCCCAAACACACTGGTGAATTAGCGGCCAGAGGACTGGTGGTTGTGCCTGTTCTAGGTTTAAATTAGTTTATAAGTTGTGTGCTGATATAATCAGTCGATTCAAAAAGTGCATTTAAATACCTAAAATTAGGGTTGTGCGAAGCTTAAAAACATTGACTTTAGTTCGAAACAAATGTCAGTTTCAACTTTGCTTTGAAAAAAAAAAATGTTTCTACAATCGTGAAGCTTCACCAAAATAAATATTAAACTTGTCGGTCAATTAATCCCATTCTGAGGTGTTGTATAAATCACAAATTAATATTAATATGGATAAAAACTGAATTAACTTGTAAGTTGTGACAGTAACTTAATCTATCATACTCAAGCAAAATATTACAAAAAAACATTGTGTAATAAAACAGTTTCAAGTAATTCTAGTGCATAAATGTATGTATAAATAACCACATAATATTTTTTCAATCAAAAAACTAGCAAAAAATATTCTCATTGAAAAATTGGACTTGACACAATATAAAAGGAATTGTAGTTACCTCTAGTTGAAATAAGATAATGCAAATTAGTTTTATTTAATTTTCTACAATGTTCAACTCGAGATTTCAATCAACAAGTTTTGTTTTTTAAGTATTAGGCTAGGTCCAAGTAAGTCCTTTATTAAAAATACCTATCTCAACTTTGTGTATGCCTATAAATGCAGACACATTTCTGTAAATTCTTTAAACTGGGTCTAACATAATAAAACAGCCAAATATTTTCTTTAATTGTATCAATGAGTACAAAAAAAAAATATGGATAGAAAAAAATACCATCGGCTCTTTGGTGGTGATACATTGATTGATAATTAAATGTACAAATTGCACAATCTCTTTTGGTAAAATGGTGATGTGTTTTGTCCAAATTTTAAAGAAACAAAAATACCCGCCTCGGTGGCGTAGTTGGCTAACACGCTAGTCGTGTTGAGCTAGACTGCTGAGGACGGGGAGATTGAGGTTCGAATCTCGGTCAGGTGAACGGGAGGGGGGGGTTCCTAAATGGTTTTCCACTCTCCCTCACGCAAATGCGGGTTCACTTCCTCTAATTAAACCTTCCCAATTCCTAATCCATTAGAGTAAATAGTAATAAAGCGTATAACCCGGATGGGTAGTAAGACGCGGTGCTAAATAATAATAATAATAATAATAATGAAACAAAGCTATAAGGCCTTAATTTAGGAGGTAAATTCATCAACATTTTGTCCAGTAGTGTGTTGGCTTAGCCATCAACTATCAGCTCTGAAGAAAGTAAAATCAAAGTGAAATATTGTTGTAGGCTAATGAATTTTGTTACAATTTACCCACGTCCATCACAGACTCTACCTAAAAATATGAATGAAGAATTAAACTAGACACGGGACGATTCCTGGATAGCTCAGTGGTATAGCCTTGGTGTACTAATCCAAAGGTCCTAGGTTCGATTCCTGTGTCTAGGTGTCAAATTTCAATTTAAAGAATATATCTAGATACAGCTATAACCGTAGCTAGATCAAATATAATAGCTTTGCTATTTATTCTATCAGAGTAGGTACACTAGCGATACCACTAAAACCAATGACTAAAACAAAAGTACAGGTAGGAACAAGAAGTTTAGTGCGTGAATGAAACTTTTACTAGACAATCTAAAATATTTGTTTTATTATAATCACAGGAAATGGTTAAGTTATTACAAAAATCAAACTGCTTTGTTGAGCTTCACAGCTCATATTTCATCCAATTTTTTCCGCAGAATTGCGGCACCTGTTGACTGCTGTGTCTTGAGAAGTTGCTTCGTCTTTGCTGAGAACATCTGTTTTATCTTGGCTTGTACCGTTTCCATACCTAATTCTATTAGCTTAACCATGAGAAAGCACCCCCGATTATAGCGGATCCACCAATGAAAAGTTGTTTCTTCCAGCGACGACACCAGAACTGAACTGAAACAATCCTCAGGATCTCGTTCTCGGTCAAATTCTATCAATTTCTTCAGCAAGAAATGAACGCCACTGTGTTCGATCGGGAGGTAAGTCTTATCGTCTTCCTTGATCACACTTAAAGGGTCAGAGATGTATGAAGTGATGGCTTGGAAAGCCTTCTTCAAGTTTGGCCCTTTCCCGTACTTGAGGGCAGCTAATGTAACTATAGTGATGGAGCAGTTACTCAGCCACACCTCTGGTGTCTTCTCTATTGTCTTCAGTAGATCATCTGAAATGCCATTAAGGAGTTCAGCCCTGCGAACAGTTGCATCTTTCTTGCTGAATTCAGTTTCATCCCCTTGCTTAAGGATACCCATTCCCGCAGGGTGGAAATAATGTGAATCCCGATGGGCGACTAGATAAAGTATAACTCTTCTGCCGTGCCCATCAGCTGCAATCTCCGTAATATTACTTACAAGTTCCGGAAACAGAACCTTTTTCAATAAGACTGTGTCATCGACGCAATCAAACATAGCAAGGAGAAGTAAATGTCCGTGCTCTGATTTAGCTATATCTTTGACGTGACTCTTCAGTGACTTCACGCAAAGCTTGCGGTCCTTATTACTACCATCTCGTAAACACATCACGGCGATATGGGCCCCTTCTTTGGTAGTTAGTAGCTCAAGAATGGACCCACGTAGCTGCTCCAGCATGGTCACTCTATCTTCTTTGGAACAGTGGCTCAAATAGTCGAATATTACAGTGTGCATTAGGCTGGAGGCGGATGATTTCTTGTCGAGTACTTTCATGATGTTGGATTTTGTAGTCTCAAGAGTGGACGTTTTAAAGTCGGGTAAACTTTCGAAAACATTGGCAAGGCTGTGAATTTTTGTGTTCTTGTCTAGTTTGTACATACTTCCATAAAACTCTTGGCGTAAAGCAACTTTTTGCTCATTGGTTGCCCAAGTGGAGTATGCTAGTTCTACCACAGGCGCCGCAAGTTTGTGTCTCATTAGCTTGACAACATTACCGTAAAATGACTGAATAACACATTGTTGAGATTTTTTGGACCCATATTTCAACATCCTTTTCACACAAAAATGTGCATACTTCAATTGAATCAGTTCTACCAATGATTGCTTCAGCTCTTCGGTGATACGATCTCGAATCTCTTCTGATCCTAATTTCAATAACCATTGAATAACTCGACCCATATCATGAGAATGCACAACCTCAACCATGTGATCTTTAAGTAAATCATACATTTCAGATATTAAAGTTTCTCGTTCTGTTAAAGGGCATTTGCTAAGTCTAACTTTTTCCCACAACTTTTTTGCTTGGATCGTTCGGTCAAAAATAGTATACCTTTCCTTCTTACGGTGTAATTTCAACTTCTTTTTCTCCTCCTTGAGCTTTGCCCAGTTTGGTTTGGCAACAACTTTAAGTTTGGGGTTAGCCTTGTTCTGGGATAATTTGCCATTACTAGGCCTGCTTGAAGTTGCTTTCTTTGATTCTAAAACAGCAGCAATTTCTTCATTAGTTAGTTTCTCAAAATTTGCGAGCTTCTTAGTCATACTTTTCTTTGATATATTGATACCTTCAACTTCATTATTTTGTCCAGCTTTTTCAGATATTTTAAATTTATTTGATAAAGAAGATTGTTTCTCAAATTTCCCAACCTTCTTAACCACACTTTTCTTTGTTTCAATGATGACTTCATCTTCATTTTCTTTATCAACTTTCTTGACTAATTTTGCTTTATTCAAGGGTGAAGCACGACTATTTACATTAAAAGATGGTTTCTCATATCTAATCTTCTTCTTTAAACTTTCCTTTGAAGAAATAGTTTCGTCTTCATTCATATTTGCTACCATTTGAGTGGTTTTTGTTTTTCTCTTCTTATTTGACAAGCTCTTATTTAAATGGTCCAGTTTTAGAGAACTCTGTTTTGGGGGGTCTGTTGCTCCTACAATTTCCTGTTTTGGGGGGTTTGTTGCGCTTACAATTTCTTTCATTATATTAATAGAATTTAAATATTCACTTATTTTAATATTATAAAGAGTTTTTTCCTAGTTAAAATTAATCAGCACTTACACATTATTCCACGTCATAATAAAGTTAAACTTCAAACATACGAATCAAAATAGATTGCAATATTTTAATTATACACCTGGTTAGTTCACCATATCACAATATATAAATATGTTATACGGTAGCCATATTAGTTAACACTTACCATTTAACAAAAATTTGAGAAAAATAAACTTCCCGTCATAGTTATCGATTTTTTTTCGTTAATGTTTTCAAAATGCTCGAGAGAGAGCAGACAAGTCTTATTTGGAAATGTGATCATGTGTATTTGGTTATTATTTTATTGAAAATAATTTTTAGGTAAATATGCGGCTGTGCATTGCCACATATTTGCATTTACAACCTTAAACCAAACGTATCTATTCATTACATCTTTATTACAGTAAAATTAATAATAGTAGCCAATTGGCAAATGATATCAACACAATTGTTTACATGCATATTATATTAATTTGGATTGACAAAAATTATATTACTATCCCTAGTATTTAGAAAGGTGAGCATGTTGAAATAGAATAGTATTTTTTGTGTTTATAGATAATTTTGGGAGATGTGTTCCACTAAGTAGGCATTTTTTTAAAAATGTTTGTGGTTACTTTTTGGGAATGTCTGCTACTATTAAAGTAGCTGCTATAAATAAGTAGGCCTGTATTTGAAATATTTCATATCAAGGTTTTGGGACAAACGTGTTTTATTTCAAGCACTTCTAGCTTCTAATCCTTCGTAGGTATAGCTGAGTTTTAAATAAACTTGAAGGACCTAAGATAGCTTATAGGGGACTTTGTCCATTTCATAGTTAGACACCGATCCTAAATAGTGGTTACATTATTAAAAATAAACTTGATACCATCTTCTCTGAATGAGTTGAGTGACCTTGCCTCATTCCTATATTTGCATATGTCCACACAATTCCTTACTTTCCGTACCTTTTTAACACCACCTATTAAATTACTGACAAGGTTGATATAGTGATTTGCACGAGTCCTGACTATGACTTGAAAGGTCAAAATTAATTTCAGCTTTGAATGATTTTCATTTTTTGCCATATTCTCCCTCCAGGCAAATGCATTTCTTAACTAAGGCCTATGTTCTTACTTTTTGTTTAATCTAACAACCCTTGTGTTTAATGTAAGATACCAATTACAATTCACCCGCTTCTGTGGCTGGATGGTTTAAGGCATCACTTTTGTGTTAGCTTGACCTGCTGAAGGCGGAGAGATCGGGGTTTGAATCCTGGTCGGAGCTACTGAGGGTGGTTTTCCCTAAATTGTTTCCCACTTCTCTTCCATGCAAATTTGGTTGGATTACCTCTAAAATGCTTCCTTCCTCATCCCTATCCTATGTGTCTATAACCTGAACAGGTGGTAAGATGCGGTATTAAGAATAATAATATGTTGCTATTTGTTGCGACTCCAATATTAAGTACCATACTGACTGCAACCATCACTTTTAGTCAAGTAGGCCTATAATTCTAATAATCCCTTTATACATTATTGGGACACATATTAGACTATGGTCAGACTTACTACCAGATTCTCATGAGCAGAACACCACCATGTAAAACGTTACTATAAAGGTGACCATACAACTCGACTAGGTTGCAAAAGGATCTTATGTTGTGACATTCTGGTATCCTTGTCACAGTATTTTTGTCATTATGACTAGGTCACAATTATGGTTGTGCTCGAGGAAAGGGGTAGTTTAAATAACTTTTTTTTAGCACTTTAACTTACTAACCATTCTGGCTATACACTTATGCACTAATTACGATAATGGGCTAGGAATGAGGAAGGATGGATAAAAGGAAGTTTCCCCATATATGTGTGGGGAGAGCATGGGAAAGGAGTTAGGAAAACCCACCCTCAGTGCACCCAACCGAGATCGAACCACTATCTCCCTTTCATCTGCAATCAACTCTATTGTGAGTGTAGCACCTTAGCTCATATGACCACCAAAGCGGGTTTAATAACTTTTCAAAATGAGTTTATGTAAGAGGTTTTAAAATATCTTTAGGTAACAAATAAGTATGTAACAATGCCTACTCTCATCAACAGGAAAATCAGCTTAAATTTGACTTGAAGCAAATTTTAAGTTTAATAAAAAAGGATCTAAAAAAAAATGGACGAAGATATTCAGACTATAGACTCTCCGATGCGGGCAAGCCCAGCGGCAATGATGCCTCCATCAGACCTACCGACTATGCCGGTGCTATCAGGACCGTTCCAAACCGGGACCGTCGGTAGCCCGGTGTCCAGTACCCGCCTGCCACAGAACTCCCCAGGGGCTCCACCTCCTCCGGGACAGTCCAAGTATGCTCAACTGTTGGCTGTGATAGAGGAGATGGGTAAAGACATCAGGCCGACGTATGCTGGCAGCAAAAGCTCAGCGGAGAGACTGAAGCGCGGTATTGTCCACGCTAGGATCCTAGTTCGAGAATGTTTAATGGAGACAGAGCGTAGTGCGAGACAATGACCCACGGGGACCAACGACGGTTCGTTCGATGCGGTACTGCACAACCTTCTTGAAGAATACATGCACAAGAAATAATTGTATCTTTAAATTGAAAAAAAAAAAAATCACGTGTGAATGTGTGATGTGAACCTTACCACAAGCCAAATACTATCTAATAAGTTCCCCTGATTGAAGTTTGTCCTACTACATTCCCATTTTCTGCTAACATTAATCGTTATAATTATTAGTATAGTCTGTTCACGATAACTTTAGCCTTTTTTGACAGTTTAAACATTACTAAAATCATCTTTGGATTCATCTTCCTCAAGGATTTGTTTCATCACTGTTAACAGTTGATATACACTGACTTTAAATATAAAATTACCTGCATCGGTAAGCACACAGACTAAAGCTAGACTCATCTAGTCTAGTTCGGAAGGGATGACAAGTTCTGGGTTTAAATCTTGGTCTAAGGAACAAAGGATGCT
>CABEEJ010004409.1:39820-64811 GCA_901482245.1 Timema douglasi
CCCCCCCCCCCCCTCCCCCTCAAAAATAGTTTTTCGCTCACCCTCCATGCAAATGTGATTACATTAATTTTCCTCTGAATTCTGCCTTCCTAATCCTTACCCCATTAGAATAATTAAAATGTATGTAGTCCGACTGAGTACTAAGACGTGGTGTTACATTTTGTTTTATTTAAAAAAAAAAATGTAGCACTGCATCTTAATACCTTTTCAAACTATATGCATATGTTGCTAATGTGTTAGGGATGATAATTGTTGAATTTAGAGGAAGTGTACCCGCATATGTGTGGAGGGAGAGTGGAAAACCACCCTCGGTACACCCAACCTAGAATCAAACCTCGATCTCCCTGTCATTGTGGTAGTCTAATGTATTGTAAGAGTACCGCCTTGGACCATGTGGCTACAGAAGCAGGTCTAGATATAATTGATCAAACCTATTTTTTAATGGGTATGGATCCAAAAAAACCTTTCTTTAGTAAAATTTGAAATGTCAAAAAAGGAACAAAGTAGGCATTGACCAATATTAACAGGTCATTTTATTACTTGATTCTATTGTGACAGTATTTCGCACCCTTAATTATACTTGTCGGTGAAGGTGTGAAATTTGTGTGGGGTGTATAACTTAGCTACTCTATTTATGTGGTAGCTGGTACCGACCAAGCGTTGAAACTAAGTAGCCCCACAGTATTTTCTAAACCAAGTTAACAGAGTCCTATTTGAAGGCATCTCACCCTCTTCATGTTTGTGACAAGTCACACTAACCACCAATACAAGACGGTTAACTTTATTTTCAAAATAGAAATTTTAGGTCTTCATTAAATTGACTTTGTGGTGTATATTTAACTATCACAATGGTCATATGCCCTTCTTTTTATATTAACAGTCTACACGCTAGTACCGGACCCGACTAAAATACTTGCGGATTGTTTATGGACCAAATATACTCCGATTTAAAAGTACAATCAATCCTCTCAACTTTAAAAGAGGATAAAGTAACTGTATTTTATTGAACCAAATCATACCTTTGGTTCTAAGTACACCAATAAATGTACAGGTATTTAATATTCATTTAATCATCCCCTTGTTTAGTAATTCCTGAAATGAATTCCAAATAACTTTTAAGGGGCGACTAAATTGTTATCATTGGTAGGTAACACCTTTCTACGCCTGATTTCTCACCTTAAACCGTCACCCACGTCTGTTTATAAAACTTGAAAAATGAATAGTTTTTTTTTTTTAAAGTTGGTAGATAGTATAAAAGACAATTCTTAGTAACTATAAACTAAAGTCTAGCCGCACAATCAACCTACAGATGTTCAATTGACTGTAACCACCAAGACTAATAGTTCTTTAGAGAAATAACATATTTTTATGATAGTAGTAGTTGCTAGTTAATTTTCACCAATATTTATAAGACAGTACTAAATTACTAGGCCAATCGTAATCATTAGATACCTTTGTTAACAGGCAAGTATTTAGAACTCATTTTCTATGGGCTGTAGAGGGGGTTGGGGAGGGTTAAAAGGTTAGGGGAGGAATAGTCAACCCACTCATATCTTTAACTACGTCGTATCACAACATTGGCTTGCTTTTATTTAATGACCAAGTCCATACCTTAGTATTTGTGTTGTTACAGATCACTAAAATAGCCGGATGCAGCCGACACACAATGCCTTGAATGACCGTATGAATATGACTCTTGTGTTGCATGTAGCATGTTCTACTTTAAGGTATTATTGTTATAACTTACATCTCAATAATAACTGTGTATTTTATTTTCTCATATCATATTTTTTTAAAGTGCATTACAAATTTAATTAAATGTTTTATTCATTGAAATTTTCAAGGGCTGACCAGATCACCCCACTTGACCAATACAGGTTAGTGGAGTCCAATCCGCGACATTCTTGCTGCCTTATGGCCAACAACAGTTTTTTTTAAATAAATATTTAAAAAAAAGTGTAACCCTGAACTGCATCATAGTAAATCTTTTAGCACAAAAACAGGACGACTAATAATACTAACCCTCTTCAGGTGGTCGAATGGCATACAGCATCACTATCACAATAGACTAGACCTCAGAGAAAGAGGAGATTGGGGGTCGAATCCCTGTCAGGTGTACTGAGGGTGTTATTTACCTAAAGGGGTTTTCCACTCTTCATCCGTGCAAATGCGAGTACATTTCCCCTACATCCAACCTTCTTCACCCTTAATACGTTAGTGTAGTTAGTATATAACTCGAATAGTTCGTGAGATGTGGTGACAAAAAATAAACAAAAAACTTACATATTGGTATAATAATAATGCTACTATCAGAGCTGTGGAGTCCTGAGTCTGGGCTGGAAGCAATTTTGCATGGAGTCGGAGTCTGTAAAGTTCTATCCAGTCCACCTCAATACACCCTCAGGTCCATTCTAATGCTATCTATAAGAAATATTCACATTTAATTACACTATTTGGGTAGGAATGATTAAGATACAATTTAAGAATTTAAATGTATCCACATTTTCATGGAGAGGGATTGGAAACGATCTATGAAACATCGCCCTTACTACACCCACTTAAGATTCAAACTCTTATCCACGATTTAGCTTAATTAAAGAAATATAGTATGTTGAAAACATTTGGAAACGTCCTGGCTAGTAAAGTATTGGCTTAGTTCAAGAATATCCACACTAGTGGTCATGTGGTCTAAGATACCGAGCTCACAATGGACTGTATTTTTGATGATGAGAAGGTTGAGGTTTGAATCTCAATTGGGTGCATTATGGGTGATTTTTTTATCCTCTTTTCATTCTAAATGCAACTGTACTTCTTCTAAACTACTCATCCTTATCCCCAAAATTAAGACATTGATAACCTTAGTGGTAAATGTAATATTCAGAGCAGAATGAATCAGCCTTCCTGTCGATATATAGCAAATTTGCTAATAAATATAGATAAAATAGCTTTTCACAGCAATATAAACTTGAGCAGGTGTGCCAGGGAACAAGGTATATATATTAGGGTGGTAACACTGTCGGGTTACTGAGAAGCATATTACTTTAGAAAGTGCACATACTCATAATGAAGATTAAAAAAAAATTTTTTTTTGATAATATCGTTCTTAGAAATCGATAAAATATTGTGGGAGTTTTTTCATATCAGGACTGAGAGTGACTCTAGTTCATAATTAAAATAAATACTTTTTGCCTTTTTCTCTCTTATCAATTGTATTTTTACAATACATGTATTCACATTGTATTTATATTAGTACCAATTAGCAAAATAATAGCTTAAACATTATACTTTTTTGTAATATTAAAATATAATCATTTTAGATAAACATTCCTTGTTAATAGTTATGGCACTTTCTATTTACTAACAAAGTAAAAATGGCGGTATTAGATTAAACCTTGAAAGGAGGATAGAAGGTCAAGCAAGGGCTACTCACTCACCAAGAAAAATGTAGGCCTAAAAGTTCACAATTCAAAACACACAATTATGATATTTTCAGGGTATATTAGTCCCCTTCTTCAGCAGAAGCTAGTAAAACACTAGACTGTTTTGTTGTATTCTAATTGTGAACATTGAGGCCTAGCGTTTTCTGTTATTTACTAACAAAATAATCAATACTATTCATCATTTATTTTTATTTTATTTAGTGGAATGTGTTTAAGACTCAAATTAAGACAAAACACACAGAACAATGTATTATTATTTCATTTATACAAGTATTGTTAGTTTTGTGAATACTGAATGGGGAAAAAAGTTTCCCGTGCACCTGCTCTTGTTAAATATACCATCACACTATGCTTCTGCAAATCAAAGTATGAAAATTGAAATAAAATAATCAAAATTAAAATATTATTGTATCAACAGGAATCATAACAAATATACAATATTACATTTGTCAAGAGTATTTAAGTTATTGTACAGATAAAATTGATTTTTAGTTTGGTCTTAGAATTTGAGAGTCTCCCCCCCCCCCCCNGCCCCATAGATATTGAAATATTGTAAGCAATAAGTAGTGAGTACGTTTTTAGTGAAATATTGTCTGGTAAAAATCTAAACACTGGTTTAATTATTGTTATAATTAACGTTGTAATCATGAATGTAAACTAACTTATGTGCTGTAATTCAACTAGCCATAAGGCCCAATGGTTGAGGATGACTGCAATCTTGTGGGTTTTTTTTTTCGGGGGTGGGCTAGGGGGAAAGGGTTAAGTTTTAGGTTATTGTTTCTGAACTTGATTTCGGCAAAGCATTTGTTTATATTCCTGGTTGCCACACGTTAGTCATTTCCTACTGACAACATTTTCTTGTAAATTCATGGGTTTTCACAGTTTTTATAGCAAAACTTTTTTTCTTTTTTGTCGAAATAAATTAAATATTTCTCAAGTACAAACATAAGAGTTTAGTTTTCTTCAAGGTGTGATATCAACAGTTGTTGAATATTTGTTAAGAATGTCATGGAATTCAATGACAACTTTTACTCTTCATTTATAAAGTTTCTCATCTAATGCCTCTATACTCATGACAGATATTCAACAACTATTGATATCACTATATGAAGAAAATTAGACTCTAAGCTTCTTCTGTAGGAATGTTTTAATTTAGGCCCAAAAAGTTTTGTTATAAAAATTCCAAAAACTCTTGCCTTAACTCGAGTTCCCTACACCTTAAGGGCACCAACAACATGAATACTGAGATACATTTCAGATGTCTAGAAATCCCACAATATTAAAAAAAAATATAGATATATGTTATATTAAAAGACTTACATTTTAATTTTTATAATTAAGAACTATACACATATATTAAACTGTGCAATTAGCTTATTTTCGGCTACATTTAATGTTAATTGACAAATTTTTCTGACTTCCTCAAACACATACTTAATTTTAACAAGGTTGCAACAGAAAATTTTAATATAATTATTGAGGATTGTTTTAATGGTTTTAAAAATTAAGAACTTTCATTCCCATGATATATAACACAGTGGGGTGATATACCATCTCCGAAAATAGGTGGCACCCTTGATTATATAACTAAGAAATTGTTTGCTTGAAATGATTAAAACAAAACCAAATATAGAATCCAGTACAAATTTAAAATGAATGTTTCTTATATCGCAGTGACATTGTGTATTAACTCTACTCATCCATTAGTACTCCTGTGTCTGAAATAAAGTAGCCTTCCTTTATCAAAAATAAAGCTATACTAGTGATAATTTTAAAGTAACTTAGATATAAAAAGTTCCTCAAATGTTGGTAGTATAAAGAAAATGTGACATCAATTAATAATAAAAGTGAGTGTGTGTCTATAATAGCAGGAAGTTATCCCTGTTTGTTGGTTGGATGGAATAATTCTCTGGTGTTCCTTAAAAAAAACTTGCACATACCTTTCCTCTGGTACATTAACACCGTGGTTAAAAACCCTGGGATCGCAAGCTCTCAAGGGGTGACCAACATATTTGTATGGGTCATAAAGAGGATACGTAAAGCCCCTATTAAATAAGATACAGCCTTTGTAATCCTTAAAGGAAATTTTATTTGCAATAATATAACGCTGGTTATAGACATTCGACAAACATAAAAATATTTTACATCACCAAAAACTCACCGTAAACATAAGAGCTAGGATTGGGCTGTGCGAAGTCAATTTTTGAAACGAACTTGAATCGAATATACATGATATATTCTTAAAACTGAATCAAAGTTTGATTATTTTTTGTGTTGTCTTATGCTTGAAATTTTTTTCCCTATATTACTCAGAGAACTAAAATTACTTAGAAAAGGTTTGATTGCACAATTATTTGCAATAGTGCATTTTATTTTGATAAATCAAGTTACTATCACAACTTAAAATTCAATTACTTCAGTTTTTTTCAATCTGAATATTAATTTCAGAATGGTAAAAAATTGAACATAAATATAGCATTTTAGCTTTAATTATTATTTTTTAAGTGAAGTTGAAGCTGATATTTTTTTCGAAGCCAAGTCGAAATTTTGAAGCTTCGCACATCTCTAAGGTATGAGAAGGTTTATTTTATTTACATGGTGTCTTCTTAATAAAATAATACTTCACTGGGGTTTCACTCATAAAAAGTTTGCACACCACTGCCTTAACATTTTAGTGTTCCCCTATTTTATTTTTTACAAAACCACTCCTTGGGTTCTTGCAGTTAAAAAACAACTTTCTTTCTGTGTTTAAGTAAATTTAAACATACTGTATCTATTCGCATATAAGACCCCACTGTTTGCTGATTTTTAATACTGAAAAATTGAGGATCTCACATTTTCATATCTAAAAAACGAGTAGGGAATCAAGGCATTAAATAGACAATAAATATACAAAAGACTTGAAATTATACTACAAGATAATTATTTTGAACATTATCACAGTTTAAAAAAATACAAATATAGACTATTTACAACTATATACATGTTTTCCGTGATATCATCTAATTTATAAGTCACCAGGCAGCGCTCAACTTTGCTGGGGATGCAGGTATGGGAATTCAGATATAAAAGCTTAAGTAGAAACATATCTTATATCTCCAGTCCTTTTGCTTGAAATATAATGGAAGTATTTTTTTAAAGGGAAATTGCAAGGCAAAATATGTTAATACAGCTATTTTAGCTTTCCAAAAATCAGGGAGGGTCTTATTTGTGAGTAAATATAAATATTTTTGCATAATTGGTACTTTGCTGACCATCAAAATATATTATTGTCTTTTTAACAATATAAAATATAATTGCAAAGAACTCAAGACACCATAATAAATGATTTTCTCAGGTATTTAATCAATATTTGTAAATTAATAAATGTCATATCAAAGGGTTTTTTAAAAATGGAATATTACTGGACAAATATTGATTTTTAAAATTATATCTCTGATAAAGATAACTCAAATTTGTTTGTTACATAGTTATAGTAATTACAATGCAGTTTCTCTCTTAAAAGTGTTAGGTAGTTTTGAAATAAATGACATTTATTGTACTGGTCCAAATATATATATAATGTATTAAATTATTTAATGATTTACTAGTAAAGTCATTTAAGTTTGTTTATACATATTATTATGTCAGTTTTTTTTCTTCCAAATCTGAACTATCATCTTATTTAAAAATCCTTAATTCGTGAATATGTTTGTAGTAAGCTACTAAATATATATATTAGATCTATTTTTCCTTCTGGGCTTAGTTTCTAATGCAAATTTTGTTGACTCCTCCAATCTTGAATTTGTTACAAGACACTTATATATCCTCAGGATCTATCTTAAATGTGTGTTTATGTTTTATTCTAGTAGAACAAGATCATTTTTTTAATTCTTGCAATTTATATATATGACTCAATTTAATTGGTTTAACGAATATTAAAACATAAATTGCAAGGATATGGTTAACGAGTTTTGATCAACAACCAAGATAGACCTTATTTGAAATGTTTTTGTGTATGGTTTAAAAATCTTGATTTATACTTACTAAGACACCAGCATGTTTTGAAACTTTTTTTACATAATTATAATAATTTAATAAATAGTGTTAACACTCGAGTAAAATCTAGTTGAAATACCAATTACATAGGTAGGTAAAATATTAGCTTAATATATTTCCAAGTTATTTGTGATCATACTGAAAGTGTAATTTGTAATATCCTAGGAAGATTTATAAGTTTTCTAAAACTGATTTCACAACAAATAATTAAAATTACATGTTTGTTTAAATGAAGTATGTTAAAATGGTACTGTACTTAATTATACATTCAGTAATAATGTGACCCGTCTCGGTGGCGTAGGTAGCTAACACGTTAGTCTCGTGCCGAGCTCGACTGCGGAGAACGGGGAGATCGAGGTTCGAATCTCGGTCAGGTGAACTGGGGGCGGTTTTTCCTAAATAGGTTTCCACTCTCTCCCTCCATGCAAATGAGGATTCATTTCCTCTAAATTCAACCTTCCCAATTTCAAACCCATTACCGTGATTAGTACTTAAGCGTATATAATCTGAACGGGTAGTAAGATACTGTGTTAAATAAAAAAAGTAATGTGACATTTTATTAATATGTCATTTAACTTATTCTCTAAAAAAAACTTCTGTTTTATTACAAGACACAAAGTTTTGACATACTTTATAGATTATTAAACAAATGTCACACAATATAACAAAATAGTACCTGTATAAATGTGTTAATTTCCAAGTAATTCTTTCAATCTTCTTCACACTAATTCTGCGCGTCACAATTTTTTTTTCAAACTAAACTCTAGTAGTTCTGGGAACATTAGACCTCACTACTTCAATTCAAAAAAATACTAAGTACATCATGTTAAGAATTATGTCATATCATTATCATTACTACTGAAGTTTTAAATATCTTCCATAATCTCTTCCTTGGATTTGAAGTAAATATTTTTCCATTAGTGATCAAGTTACACAAAAAACAAATCATTTACTATACCGTAAAACAAGGTTACTTTGCGCCAAAATCTTAAAACAAATTAAATGGATTCGAATCTATAGTTTATTGTACAAAAAATGGGTGATGCATTTGCAAGTGCCTATATATGCATCACCCACGCTTTTTCTACAAGAAAATAGAGACTAACATTTATAATACATGTTTTAAGCTTTTGATGCAAAGATACCCACCCAATAGGTGCAAAGTAACATTGTTATACGGCATTCAATGGTACACTATATTCATATAGAATAATCATGGTTTATGTTGTTTAAGACGTCAGTCTCGAAATATTAGAGTCCAATTAAAAAAAACACCCAAGGTACTTGATTGATTACTTAGAAAACGTCCCTGCCAAGTGAGCATTTAGCTGCTATCGTGAAACAGGAAGACATATTATGCAATGCCAGATGTCAAAGCTAAAAACAGAACCTCGCTCTTTTCGAAACTATGTTCATTGCATATTCTCAAACTCATCATTTGTTTAGCTCTATACATTACATAACTGCAAGCGTTGCTTCTTTATCTTTCTTCAGCACCAGCAAACAATTTTAAATAGTTCTTGAACTAATTTGTTATTTATAATAAAGTTATGAGATTTCATTACTCATAATTGTTTTTGAATACCTATGAGTAAATACTAACTAAGTACCTGACAAGCAATAATAAATCACATTTCCTTGAATACATAGAATAAACAAAACAAGAACACTATAAGTATAACATTTCATTTTAAAAGGCTAGTAAAAATTATATTTTACTGTTTTTTAAATTTGTCGGTAGAATTGCAGCATTTAGTGTGAAGAATAGTAAAATAAAATATCTATGACTCAGTTTTTGGCATTACTTAATACTTGAGTATTCTCTAAGTACAAATTAAGATTCTTTTTTACAAATGCTTTGTCCACATTTACATAAACAATTTTAATAATCAACACATTCTAAAACAAATTACTCAGGTATGCTAGTGTTTATTGATTTTAAAACAGTCATGTATTTTAAAAGTATTGTATATAACTCAACCATTGTTGAACACAGAAATAATTAGCCTACCTTTTAAGAAAAATTGTACATTTTTGTTGGTTTATTGAGTGATTTTTTTTTAACCACAAATCCTAAAGTTGAGGCTTTGTTTTATTAGAATTTAGGTTTAAAGTAAAAATAAATAACAAATTTTAGTAAAAAATTGTTTGTTTTATTGATGATAGGAATAATATGTTTTTACCTGCTTCAATTTTTGTGGAAAATACTTCAAATATTTGGGATTACTGAGAAACAACTAGAGTAAACTTAAACAAAGTTAGCTACACCAAGTGGCATGTCTTCTTACTGAGCCATAGATCCAAGGTTTGATGCCCTACAGGGGTCAAAATGTATCATCTGTGAATTATCGCCCAGGGGGCCTGGGTGTTGTCTTATTTCTAGTATTAGATCAGCTTGTAAGTTGTGTAATGACATAATTAGTTTGAGCAAATGTTATTTTATGTTGATACAACTTAAACTCTCACAAGAAAGGTATAATCAGTGTGTTCATAAAGGTAATGTTATATATTCTTCATTTTCAAAGGAGTAATTCTATCATCCTTAACACCCGCTTCAGTGGCCACATGGTCTAAGGCGATACTCTCGCAATATACTAGACTGCCGAAGACAGGGAGATCGAGGTTCAGTCCCAGTTGGGCTTACAGAAGTTTTTCACTATCCTTCCATGCAAATGTGGGTGCACTTCCTCTTTATTGCACCCTCCACATACCTAATACATCACTGTAATTAGTATATAAGTGTACAACCTTAATGGGTAGTAATACATGGTGCTAAAATAATATATACTATCACTAACTACTACAACTATTCTTTTTGTCCCTTTTTGCCCTACTAACCCTTTTACACCATCCATCCTTCTTGTTACTATGACAACAATGATCTTTGCTTCCTGAGCTACCATGGAAATAGAACATTCACCCACATGCATATGTCTATTAAAATACTATACGGACCGGCATATTATTGTCAAATGGGGTAAACCACCAGGACGCACCAGGCTCAAACACTGACCACTCCGGTAAATGTCTGGAACCAAAATGATTCCGCCAACCCTGCCATTATTTAGTAGTAACACATTCACCCAGTTAAGCTTTCTTAGAATTATTCTTAATACAAATAAAATAATACATTAAAACAAAAACCCAATAGAAATATTTTGATTTTCCAGTGAAGATCTAGACATTGTTATAAAATGCGGAGTATAAAAACACTTCATGTTTGGGACACCAAATATAGTGCAGACTCGGTGGAATGGTGTCCGGTGGTACCTCACAGACGCGTGTTTGTCTGCGGGACTTACCAGGTTGACTCTGGCGCAGACACTCACTCAGAAGCTGCTATCAGTTCTACGGTTGATGACCAGCCTGCCACAGTCGAACAAGATGAAGATATCCAACGTGACCTTACCACCGACTCGGACCAAAATCCGTCAGAGCTTCAGTCACCCATGTCTTATAAGAGACGCGGACGATTGTTCATGTTTGCCCTAGGGGGTTCTGCTGAACTCTGCTTGCTGCAGCAGATTGAGATGCCCGCCATTTTAGATCTCAAATGGTGCCATATTGAAATTCATGACAAAATTCTACTCGCTGTTGCAAATGCAAAGGGTGAGGTATTGATATATGAGCTATTGTGCACGAAGAAAGGTGATATTTCAGTTGATGTGGATTACAAACTGAGACTTTTAACAGCGCTATCTATTGCCGAAGACAGTGAATGTGAAACTTTGGCGTTGTCATTTGATTGGTCCACTGGAAGAAATAGTTTATCTGATATTTCAGAAGAAAACCCTTTGTTGACCGTCAGTGATTCCATAGGGGGGATAACGTTACTCAGATTAACAGGTTCTACTTTGGAGAAAGTGGATTCTCTGAGAGCACATAACTTTGAAGCTTGGATCACCGCTTTTGATTACTGGAACACGTCAATAGTTTACTCAGGTATGTATTCATTTTTTGTTAAACTTGGTAGCAATAAGTGATTCATTATATATATGACTCACATCGGTGAGCACACAGAATAAACGTCAAGCTCGTAAAGTTTGGTTTGTCGATGTTAAGGGAGCTGGGTGTACTGAGGGTGGCTTTTCATAAATGTTTTCCTACTCTCCCTTCATGCAAATGCGGTTTTATTATTTTTGTATCCTATCTTTACTAGCCCTGCCCAGAAAAGTGTACTTAAATGTGGATAGCTCGGATATATAGTAAGTAGTTAAAACAAATGATGTATAGATGTGTTAGTGTGTATGTGGTTATTTGTAAAATGGGGTTGGGGGTGTTATTTACTCCAAAAATACAAATATTCCAACAAACCATTAAAAAAAATACAAATATTCTAATGAATCCTCAGAAATCTACAAAAAACTATCACTAATTATAGCCTTTTTGTACATTCTGATTTACTAAACGTGTATATATTACCCCCAGGATGTGTTTATTGTGTTTTGGTTGATATTCACTTGTCTTATCCAGTCAGCTAAAAAAAAAATATAGTCATAGCTGTTTTCCTTTAGTTGCTAACTAAATTACAATATATTTTCTTATTATGTCTTCTTACTATTTGTTTATTAATCACAACTTGTTAATGTGGGGAATGCCAGGCCTCCACCGTGGTTCGGATTCCACGTTAAACTGTAGGTCCTTAATTTCATCTCACAATCACCCTACCATTACACATTAGCGTAAGTGTGTATAACCCGAATGGGTAGTAAGACGCGGTGCTAATAATAATAATAATACTTGTTTGGGTTATACGCTAACGTGTTAGGAATAAGGAAGGTTGAATTTTGAGGAAGTGCTACCAAATTTGTATGAGAGTGGAAAACCATTTAGCAAAAACCAGCCTCAGCACACTAACTTGTCATGGATTTGAACCCTAATCCCCCCCATCATTGGAGGTCCAGTTTATTACGAGAGTGACACTTTTTAGATCATTCAACCATTGAAGCAGGCTTGCTTAGATAAGGCATTTCCAAGTAAAAAAAATATAACCCACAATAAAGAAACCATAGACTGAGTAGGTTGAACAATTTTTATAATTTTTCAATTTTAACAAACATCACACAGAAATCCGTATATTTAATTTTTGACATGTAATAATAAAAAAAGATTGGTCGAATCCTATAATTCTTAAATCCAAATCTTAAATTTTCTTTCAAATCTAAATTCAAATTCTCAAAACCTTAAGAATGTTCTAATTACAAAGTGAAAATATTTAAAATTTAATTTATAAAAAGTTGTTAAGGTTCAGTGCTACAGACAAATGTTAATTTGTTTGTAATGTCTATTTTTTTTTAATTTCCTTATGATTTTGTAATTATTCCAACTTTACAAGTCAATATAATTTCTTTTAGCATTTACTTACAATTTTTATTTGAAGTCAAGTTCTTCATAATTGTATTTGAGATAAATTTTTTTTAGATTCTTACAAATCTTGAATCTCTCGGGTACCATAGGATTTGAGGAATCTATGGTTCAAGCATCCTGTCTCATCTCTAAAAATAATATATTTTTAACTAGATATGTAAAAAATAAAGTTTCATAAACTTGTGAAAAAAATTTGTAAATCATCTTAGTATGGGATCATAACATTAAAATTAGTAAATAAAGTTTGTTTATCAATGGCATCAAACTGACTTGTTTAATCAAAGAGAGTAATGTTTTAGAAAAATCGCTATAAGATAGCTTTGTTAAAAGTAGAGATTTGACTGCTAAGATATGTTCAGTTTAGATTAATCTATAAGGATGTATTAATACTGATTTGGACCCTTCTCATATATTTAAAAAGTCATGGATGAAGTGCATTTTTCTTTAAACTGTTGTATGTAAAATATCCTTTTAATACTCCATCCATGGAGAATCATGCGCTTTTCAGAACTGATGTCAATAGATTACACCACAAGACTTATCTTTTTCTTTCAAAATCAATTCTGTGGTAATAACAAAAAAGCAAGTGACGCTAGCTCACTTTACCCAATAGGAAGCTAGCCTTCACAACATCTATCGCCAGGACTATTTCTATTAGTTGGTTTTGACACTGGTGACAAGGGGTCCAAGAGGCAAGGGGTGAGTCATATGTCGCTTGTGCATATGTATATATAGAGTAGTCACATAAATCTACACAGCACGGCATTCAAAACACGAAACATGTAATGTTACAGAGAAACAATCTATACTTCAACTAAACTATATCATATAAAATTATATCTTCAGTGCCAAAGATAAAATCACGTTAATAAATTATGTGCAGCATTAACGGTCTTATTTATTCAATTAAAATATAAAATACCGTACCGCTTTAATTAGTGCTCGATCATGGGGCAATTATCAGCTAATTAAACGGTATCACTTCAATTGGCACCCATCGCCGACGCGTAACGTATTAATTGGCGCCCAACGCAAACCGATTAATTCAATAATGTTTTAAGGATAGGGCTATACACTAATAGCCGATGCAAACAACGAATAGTGTTTGGTGGTTTTGTTTTAGGTGGCGATGACTGCAAGTTTCTAGCGTTTGACTGGAGATGTTCTCCTAATCCAGTGTCCACAAATAGGAGCCATGAAGCGGGCGTCACCAGTCTACACTGCAATGCTGTCACAGAACACGTTATCGTGTCTGGGAGGTAACATTCATTCAAGACCCGTGTCATGTCTGATTTACCACTCAACTTAGATTCAAAATTAAGCTACAAACAAACATTTACCTATCTAAGCTGTCAGTCATACCATGTTCGCACAAACAAAATAGTTTACTCAGCACCCCCCCACAGGGGGTGAGGTTTCACACTCGCAATTGATAGTATTGATAGTGATGCAGAGGTAAAGATTTGATTCTTGTTGGGTGCACTAGGGGTGGTTTTCCTACATGGGATTTATCACTGTGGATTCCTGTATCCTATTACTACCAATGTTTACACATATCCTCTAAATAATTTTACTAGTTCTTACCCCTTTGAAGAAGCAATTTTTTTTATTATTATCTTAGCTTATGGAATTACTGACCAGGAGAGACATGACATCCAGTTTGGTTACCGATATCTAGACTATTCGTTGCCCAGAGTACACCTATGTAGGTTGTCATGGTGGCTACAGACAGGGAAAACCTGGAAAAGTCAGAGAATTTAACTAAAAATAAGGAAAAGTCAGGGAATTAAAAAATTTGTCCAAAATATCCCATTAATTTTGCAACTAAACACTAAAACAAAAGTTAATAATAGGCCTACCTCAATAAAATAACATTTTAATTTTTTAAATAACTGATAAAACTATTGATGTTTAGTAGATACAAACTTATTTTAATATGTGATCAATAATAAATAAAACAAAAGTCATCATCAACTATTAAAATTGGAAAAAAAGTAGTCAGGAAAAATTGAAAAATGTTGCCTGGAAAACCTGGAAAAGTCAGGTAATTTTGTAAAATATGTTTTGTAACCACCCTGGTTGTCTACACGTACCCGCATTGAGATTATGTGATGAAAGTGAGTAGGGAGATGTGGGTCATTGGTGGTATTAAACATAACTTGAGCCTAATTAACCAACCCCTGGCGACTGTTGGGATGATGCCTCTTAAGAGAAAAATACCCAAAGTACCAGCTGAGAAATGAACCTGGGACCCATAAGCTCGTAGCCAGGTGCCCTGACCACTACACCATGGGGCCGGATGAAGAAGTGATTGATAACACGTGTGAATGCAATAATAATAATACAAAATATTGTTTGGAGATGGAAGAAAGTTAATGTTTGTCAATTAATTGTACATGAAGCGTGAAGGGGAATTAGACCGGGACCCTTAGCTTAGCGTGGCAATGTTATACCCAGGGCTTGTTCTTTACCCAAGGTCATTCATCACTCAATGTTTAAAGCAAGATCTGTTAAATGAGAAAAGAATGACCCAGAACGCGGGGTGAATCTTTGATAACTCAACGCCAAGCCAAGGGTTCCTGGTTTGACTCCTGTGTACAAGTGTAATTTCTCAATTTACAAATGTTTTTGCGAGTTTTACAACAGATCTTTAGATTCTGCGTCCATTCCAAATAGTCGCCTAAAATAATACAACGTTTGTGTACACATATGTCCAACTTATCAAGATTGTATAGTTCTTGGGCATCAAAACATAACCTCTTTTGAATTTGAGCCAAAGTCTCCCAACGATTGGTCATCATTTGAATCATAATACCCTGAAAATCTTGATTATGGCTGAGGCCTTGATCATGTTAATTAAGTTTATAAGGTTCAATAAAAATAACCCAGTTCTATGTTAGTGAAATGTTTTGATCTGAAATATATATTTTTAAAACTTAAGCTATATAATTTATTTTTACAACTCGTTAGGGTTCTACACTTATGCAATAATCGAGCTGATGATTTTAGGCATAAGGAAAGTTATGTTTATAAGAAGTGTACCTGCATTTGTGTAGAGGGAGAGTGGAAAACTATTTTGGTAAAACCATCCCGTCTAGTCTACTGTGAGAAAAGCGCCTTAGACCATGCAGACACTGAAGTGGGTAGCTATATAATTAAAACATGATTTTGGTGATGGGGATCATTTATTAATTAATTGAAGTATTTATTGGTGAGTGGTCCATAACGGTTAAGTGTAATTGTACCCTAAAACTGATATATTCTATTGATTCAAAATATCCATAGGTCTATTGTTTAGTTTATAAAGTGATTTGACAGCAAATGTAATGCTATCTTTTTTGCTATTTAAAAAATGTATCTTGTCTTTTTTGTATTGATCTACAGTTTTTAATTTTTAAAAACAAATTATGTAAATTACCTTTTCCTTTATGACTAAAATAACATGCTGTCAATCAATTTAGCTAACTCTGATTGAGTATATTTGTCTTTTAATAAAACATTATTACTATTTTTAACTTATTCATTTTATTTTTTATTTTTTTAGTTACGATGAAAACCTTCGTGTTTGGGACACACGGTCTCTGAAACGTCCCACGTATACTGTTTCTCTTGGTGGAGGGGTTTGGAGGTTAAAATGGGATCCACACAGATGTCATCACCTCTTGGCCGCCTGCATGCACGGGGGTTTCCGTGTCGTGGACTGTAGCTCGCGTCCCGATCCCCCTCAAGTGGTCGCAGAGTTCAACGAACACCAAAGTCTTGCTTACGGCTCGGATTTTTGTCATTTTTCTAAAGAAGAACTTAAGAGTATTTTACCCGAAGAAGATTTTGAGGCTGAATCGCAAGGTTTTGACGCTGTTTCTATCCTCGGTACTTGCTCGTTTTATGATCATACTCTAAGAGTTTCAATTTTGAAATAGGATTCATAATATTTGTATCAAATTTTCAATAAAATATCTGTGTGTACTATTTTCCTAATTAAATGTCATACGTAAATATTTTCATTATCTCTTTGAAGTCTATACACACTGGTTCTAATTTTAGGCCACTCGCCATCCATTGCATCTTTAAAGATAATCATTATTTTATCACCTTTACAGACATTTGATACTAATTGGGGTCGCTAGCACCTTGAACAAATAGTGGTGACCAACCGATCAAAGACTCAACACCCACAATGCGCTGTTTTGCCACTGACAGAGAGTTTGGGGTTTGAATATAGGGCAAACACCCTTCAAATTTGTTTTCATAAATGATTTATCATTGTGGTTTTCCCACTCTCTCTCCTCACTAATGTGAATGCATTTCCTCTAAGCTACTTAATTCATTACTAACCCTTGTATTGGATGTATACAAAAAATTTGTGGCACTGGCCCGCAAATGAGCCATACCGAGCAAACGGCAAATATAGTGCAAACTTCTGCCAATAGAGGGTGTCATGTGGAATGCACAACAAACCCTGTGGCCATCAATCTCAGTTTTTTAGACCAGAGCTGCTACTTTTTCATTCTAGTACCTCTTCGTTTGTCCTCATGAGGCTGAGTTGACCCCGTTCCTGGCCCACTGCTTCACAGAAGATTCGAAAATGCTCGGTTTGAACTCAAGACCTCAGGATCTATAGCCGGAAACTCTGACGATTAAACAACAGAGGTGCTCGGTGTTGGATGTATTAGTTACAAAAATTAAAGGCTACATGGGTGAGGTTATTAGCTCCTGGTAGCACACTTTTAGTGAACTCCAAAATACCCGTAGCTCTCTCCCCTTTTTGCACAACACCAAGAATACATTCTTGACCTTGCCAGGATTCAAACCAAATTCTGATGTCAATGTTGGTGATTATGTCTTATGCTTTGATAAACATTGACTAGCTATTTATAAATTACCGGCACCGATGGCCACACAATCTAAGCTATCAAGCTAACAGTAAAGTGGATCGGCTTTGGCCGAAAGCTCGAGGTTCGAATCTTGGCCGTGTGTTTTCTGCTTCCCTTACATGTAAATGGGGCTTAAATTTTATAAAATGCCACATTTATCATTAACTGGGTTTTACAATATTCTAAATCAAGCGTGTCAAACCGACAGGTGGTCCGCGGACCTTCTGTTGGACCATCATGCAATGCGGCCCTATTCTTCTTCTTCTTTTTATAGGCATCGAGGAAACAAAACAGTTGTTAATGTGATATTTTAGAATTTGATATAATTTGGAAAATTCTGGCATATGTGGTTGTGCTAAATCTATACTCTTTCTTCGACATGTATCAACTCCCAAAGATAGTTGAACTTGCACAATCAATATGTGTGGAATGTTTGGAAGCACACACGTCTGGTAACAGATGTTTTCTTACATGAAATGAAACCAAACACACGAGGGATCTCCGATGATGGACATACATTTTGTCAACAATTAATATGAAAGGGACTTTTGCATAAGATTTAAATTCTTTAGGTTGAGAAATTATTATTTCAGCATGTCTATCACAGACTCTGCCTTAAAACATGAATAAAGAATTACCCTGGGCATAGAACGATTCCTGGATAGCTCAGGAGTTAGAGCATTGGCATATTAATCCAAAGGTCCCGGGTTCGATTCCTGTGTCAATTTTTACCTTAAATAACTTGATATTTAGATGCGGCTACAACCCTAGTTATCAAATATAATAGCTTTCCTATTTGATCCATCATGAGATATAAAACCAGACATTGTTCCACATAAAATGTTTAAAATGTTTGGTAAAGAAATATAAGGCTAGTCTTATGGTTTTATATTTTAAGACCAATTATTTTCTTTTTACAATCATCAGACGCCAAGCTGAAATTATTATTTTATAAATGTGGCCCCTTCAATAATGTCAGTTTCTGATGTGCCCTTATGATCCAACGAGTTTTGACACACCTGTTTTAAAAAGTAAAATGGTGGCTACATTAAGCAAAATAGGCCCAAATTTAAGAAAAATTATGACTTCCACTTAATGTTTGTGGGCACTAATCTTATTTCTGTTCACTGATACATTTTAATTCCCTTTAAAAAAAACTAAACACATTCACACACCTTCAACCTGATTGCCCCCTGGTTGGACCTACTATGACTTGTTTTGAATTTTAGCAATTTAAATCGACTTATAAATAAAATCTCTTGTTTTTTTTTTTACTAAATGAATCTTTAAGATTCAGTGGACGAATTCTCTAAAGCGTCACTCTTGTGTTAGACTGGCCTGCTGATAACTAGGAGATTGAGGGTTCGAATACCGGTAGGGTCTATTGAGCGTGGTTTTCTTAAATGGTTTGCCACCCTACCTCCATGCAAATGCTGGCAGATTACCTCTAAAATGCTTCCTTCCACATCCTTAACCCATTAAAGTAATTATAATATATGCATATAGCCTAAACAGGTAGTTTTAGTAGAGGGTGAAAGTGCTGGCATACAATTTATCAAAGTTAGATTTCTCAATTGCATATTTGTCTACAGTACTTTTTATGTGTAGGTCTACTACGGAAAACTTTTTGNATTCCTTCCGTTTCGTGGGTTCGCCAGTCGCCACTGTCTTACTAGTTCTTAGCTTCCACTAATAGATGGTAGCAGTTTAACAGAATGAGCGTTATCGGCGTACCGTGAACTTCTCGTGTTTCACGTTAAACTGCGAGATCAGTCTGTCTGTTTTCGTGTTGAATTTTTGTCGTGTTTTTGTCCCGAGACATTTTTTTCCAGGATTTCTCAAAGGTAAGAGATTTTTATGTGATAACAATAACACAAAAATAAACTGTGGGCTACCTCCAAGCTTATCTTAGTCAAACGGAAGCTAATTGTGCTTTGGTTGGATAGAATTACACTCTCTAATCTATTTTGCTCCACCCAATTGTGGTAGCAATTTTTCTCTCGCTTTAATCGAGTGGATAAAACAAAATAATACAATTTAGAATATCCGAAATAAACTCATTTTATAAACTTAAATTGAATTTATAAATTTGACATCATTTATATTTGTATTGTGTTATAATTTTTGCTATATTTTAAAAATCTTTTGCTACACCACCACCGTTTGAATATTATATTTATAAGACAAAATGAGCTCCAAATTTGAAATGTCTTACTATCATATTCGTAGTTTCTTCTAAGTACAGAAACAATAACAATAAATAAATATGGTCAATAAACTAGATCATAACCTCATTAGTATGTTATGTATGGAATAATTCACGGAATAAATTAATTTAGCATTCTTTTGACAGTTCACCATAACCATGGATAGCTCATACGTGTATGTTTAATAATTATTCGTAAGCATGGGAACTCTTACCATAATGTGCCAAACAAGCTTTGATATAATAGTAACTTTTATGGTTGGATATTTAAACGATAGTCTGAATACTTTTAATTTTTATTCAAATACAATATTATAATTACATGAAAACTATCAACTTTAATCGAAAGTGTAAGCGATAGCATAAAATTTGCGAATCCCGGCCCAATTCTGGGTGATGTTGACGATGCGTCTAACCTGTCTACTGATTCGTCCTCTTATTCAATAATTGGTAAATATTTTACGTTTGGGTGCGTAATATTAACCGTCCACTATGCTATAGGTTTTTTTTAGTCATGTGTTCTTTGTTATCACAATAATGCGTGTTTAGAAAGTACCCAAATTTAAAAAATATAGCCACAGGATGCGACTTTGGACACGGCCATGGAATATTTCGGATGAATATAAGGTAGAATTCTTGTTGGAAAAAAAAGGCCTTGTAGAAGGGATTTCATAAGAAAATCGGGCTATAGCTGGATCATAATATGGCGAGTTTTAGGTCTACTTTTCTAAATTATTACCCAAATTTCTTACTAATGGATATATCAGACAGCTAGAAAAAGTCACCAGATCTACTTTCATATATTCATACATCAAGTCACCTGATGTGCAGTTGTCACTTTTAATATTTACTATTTAGGATCAATACCTATAAAATAACACTATTCCTATAAATGTATATATTTTTAAGCACTGCGTCTTACTATCCGTTCGGGTTATGATTATGTACTAACTACGCAGGTATGGGTTTTGGGGGGAGGGAGTGGAAAACTAGCTATTTAGAAAATACCGTCAGTGACCTGGCGGTCTAAGGGTAAGGTGTCAGACTTCTGTGCTGGTGTCCGGGGTTCAATCCTCGGTCCTGGCACAGATTTATCTGATTTCCAAACCCTTCCTTCACCTCTGACAAGACATCTTGTGAATGTGGGGAATGCCAGGCCTCCACCGTGGTTCGGATCCCACGTTAAACTGTAGGTCCTCCAGTTCATCTCACAATCACCTTAACATTACACATTAGCGTAAGTGCGTATAACCCGAACGGGTAGTAAGACGCGGTGCTAATAATAATAATAATAATAATGATAATGATGATGATAACTCTTATTGCTACAACCGCGAAATAAAAAAAACAAACAAAAAAGAAGTCTTATTAATATGGTTGCTTCCTTAAATTATTAGTTATTAATAAAGTATCATTATACTCGTTTGATAAATATTTTGATTATTTTTTATAGTTTGACAAAGCAAACACAAATTATTTATAGAACGGTTGTTATTAATGACTTTCAAAAGGCTCTGCTTAGCGAAATTCAAGTATTACAACTTTTTTTTCTCTAGCTGTCAGTGTTTCCATTCGCAGGAAAATCTCCAGTACACTTGTATTTAACACCGCGTCTTACTACCCGTTCGGGTTATACGCCTAAGTACTAATTACGCCAATGGATTAGGAAGTGGTAAGGTTGAATTTAGAGGAAGTGAGCCCGCATTTGCGTGGAGGGAGAGTGGGGAAAACTATTTAGGAAACTCCCCAGTTCACCCGATCGAGATTCGAACCTCGATCTCCCCGTCCTCGACAGTCGAGCTCAGCACGACCAGCGCGTTAGATAACTACGCCACCGAGGCAATGGTAATTACTACAGAGTACTGGCCTGAACTATCTTGAATGTTAGTGAAACACAAAGGTCCGTACCGCAATCAAGTGAATATTGTCGATCGCGAGGTCCGACTTTGTTTTGTTTTGCTTGTGACGAGAGTAGGAGGGATGTTTGAATTAACTGTGGTATGCCGGGGTTGTGAGACTGCCAGCCCACGGACTGGCTCGGCTTGGCCTCGTCCCAAATGGACGATCTTTGTAGAGGAACTCGACACAAAAGACCTCTATAAAACTCTTGCATCTCCGGGGTCACTAAGAATAGACACGATCCAAATTGACTTGTAACGTAATGGATCCGTTCCCTCTTTTATATAAGCAAAGGACAATGGACATAATTTAGTTATTATCTAATTTTATTAAATGGTTATTAGAGTGTCTTTAGCTCTTTCGACAGTAAGAATTACTAAGAGTTTTTAAGTCTAAAACATCTCGGCAGTAAATTTAGCATTTACCCGCTTTGGTGGCCGCGTGGTCTAACGCGCTACTCTCGCAGTAGGCTAGACTGCCTACGACTCGTGTTCGAATCTCGGTCGGATGTATTGAGGGTGGTTTTTTTCCAAAATTGTTTTACAATCTCCTTCCACTCAAATGTGGGTACACTTCCTATAAATTTAACCTCACTAATCTTTAAAACCATTAGCGTAATTAATATATAAGCTGTTGGTGACCTGGTGGTCTAGGGGTAAGGTGTCGGACTTCTGTGCTGGAGGTCCAGGGTTCAATCCTCGGTCGCGGCAAAGATTTATCTAATTACCAAACCCTTCCTTCACCTCTGACAAGACATCTTGTGAATGTGGGGAATGCCAGGCCCCCACCGTGGTTCGGATTCCACGTTAAACTGTAGGTCGTCCATTTCATCTCACAATCACCCTACCATTACACATTAGCGTAAGTGCGTATAACCCGAACGGGTAGTAAGACGCGGTGCTAATAATAATAATAATAATAATATATATAAGCGTCTAGCCTGAATGGGTAGTAAGACGAGGTGCTAGAAAAAATAGCTTAGGATGAGGTTGGGGGTTATCTTTTAAAAGAGCAAGTAGCAATGTCAGCCTATTCCAGCAACATATACAGTAGCCCCATGGCTTCTTTGGTGCTGACTGACAGCTCTCAGCTGACTTCTGACAGTCACCTATACCTATATGTTGACTTTCAGAAGTGACAGCTGTTAAACACATGTTTTTGCAGTTCATATGGTTCGGCGTAGGGATACATAATTTGGTCTAGTAACTTTTCAAAGCTTTTAGCTGTCAGCTGTGAGCTGTCAGTCAGCACCAAAGAAGCCATAGGGGCTACTGTACCAGGTAAAGAAGGCGGTGTCAGCTTTACCTGGATGTCATTAGGATTATCTGGTCCTCTGCCTTGGCCAGGCATATTATGTTCTGTTAGTCGGTGTTGTCTCCTACCTACACTCAAAACAAGAAATTTCACGAAATTCACATTTCAAATTTATACTTTTAATTATTAATTCGGACTCGTTTATAAAATTAACTAGTAAAGTAATTAGGTAAAAAAAATATCTAAATAATAACATTGTGTTCTACAAAATGAGATAAAACCAAATTATTTGTGTATTAATTATTTATATATGATTAAAAATGATGTAATCTTAGCACATTTAAACTGCTTACATATGAATAATTATTTTTATCTAAAACATAAATATTTAATCTCTGATCAATGTCTAGTTATACGTCATTTCAGCCCAATACGTTAGCTACTTTAAAGTCTGTTCACGGTAGGAATTGTTTTCTGAAAGGCCTTTTTCCCTACCAGAAATCTATTATATAGTAGGATATTGGTAGGAAATAGGACCTTTCAGAGAGTAATTCCTACCGTGAATGGAGTATACATTAACTGGTAAGAGAAAAGCATATCATAGCAAGTTTGACCTCTTATAACTCGTGAACTCTAGTGATTTGAAATCACTGAGTCACTATTTTATAGCTACTTTATAACTACCTCGGTGGCCGCATGGTCTAAGGCGCTACTCTCGCAGTAGACTATACTGCCGATGACGGGGAGATTGAGGTTCACTCCCGGTCTGGTGTACTGAGCGTGGTTTTCCATTCTCTCTCCATGCAAATGTGGCTACACTTTCTCTAAATTCAACCATCGTCTTTGACCCATTAGCGTCACTAGTAAATACGCGTATAACTTAAATGGGTGGTAAGACGCGGTGCAAAATTAGAGGGGAGAGGAAGGACTGACTTGCTTAAGAATTTTCTGTTGTGACCTTAAGTTTGGATGGAAGGGGACGCGAGAAAAGGTCAGTGTTTTTGTAGTTTTTATGGCAAAATATTTTTTTGGACAAAATAAATACAATATTGCTTCAGTACAAATATAGAGGTTAGTTTTCTTCACATGGTGACATCAACATTTTTTGAATATCTTTCAAGAGTGTCCTGGAATTCAATGACAACTTTTTCTTTTCATTTAAAAAGTTTGTTAGATAGTTCCGCTATGCTCATAACAGATATTCAACAACTGTTGATATCACCATGTGAAGAAAATTAAGGGTCGGCTCCGTGTAGCCATACCTTTAAACTCTATGTTTGTAGTGAAGCAACTTTTTTTATTGGCAAAAAAGTTTTTCAATAAAAACTGCAAAAAATACTGGCCTTTTTTTCGCGTACCCTTTGCATTCCACCTTAAGACGATCGGGCCTTTTCATTTTACGTGGAAATGCATAGCCATGGGAACAAACGGTTATATTTAAAAAAAATGTTATGCAATTTTCTTTTCAGGAACGGTTTGTTCAAGAATAGAAGCATGTTGATTAAATTATACTTTTTATTTACACACCACCTCTATAATTTTAACAGGGATCAAATATCGATAGTTTTTACATTTTTCAACAGAAAACTGGCGGGTGGATAACAAAAAGTAAGAAAATGTAACACCTAATAAACATTGATACATTATCTTAGAAGAGGTGTTGAAACTATAAAAATTTCACTCGTTTTCGAGAAAACTTATATTTTCAAACGTATTATTTTTCCGCATGACCTGTCTAGTAGCTAGCGCCACCTACGGTTTCCATGATCCATCTGTTATTATTGGCGCGGAAGGATACTTTGGTCGGTTGTGAAGCCACAACATGCCTTAGTAGTGTTGCAGGCGTGTCGCTCCAGTCCTTTATACACAGAAAAGTGTATATGTAAGCTATTTGGAGCGTTTATATCGAAACC
>CABEEJ010004410.1:0-46073 GCA_901482245.1 Timema douglasi
GTTTTGTCTTTTTAACCATTTTAGTACACTTTTACATGTTTTTTTAACAGACTATTATTTTAACATGTTAGTCTTGTCTTTTTAACAAATATGTTGTTTTAATATGTTTGTTTTGTCTATTTATTGGCGTGATTCACCTGCGGTTTTTTTAAGCAGGTGTTTCGCTCAATTCTTACTCTGAACCCATTTGAGTACTCCTATGGAGTGTTCCAAATGGGTATTTTTACATTGTTTCTTCACCTTTCTATAGAAACAGGTGAATATTTTGACTCTCTCCTATGGAGATTTTGCTATGTGTATATATTATGCTAAGGCCCTAATGACCTCAGTGTGTCGATTGGCCTCTAAACCCCAATAATAATAATAGTTGTTCAACAAACCACATTGAGTACCAGTGAGCAAAGGACTATAATTTCATCAGTTAAGACTTGGTCATTCTATATAAAACACATAGGCGTACCTATGGCAATGAGGGGTTCTTTTTAATGATTTTGGTAGTGATAATTTTGACCTAGTAATAGTGTTAAATAAAGGTAAAGTAAAATGCTTTAAATGAAGATAAAGCAGAAAGTGTTTAGTGGAGATAAAGTAGAGAGTGCTCTAGGATTTATTTTTTATTGTTTGTTGTTGATTGGTATACATAGTTAAAGATTAAAGCTCCGTTGATACGGCACAAATATACTTGGACAAAGCAAGCTTTGACACTATGGTGCATCATTTGAACACTACTTTGATCGGGTCAACAATTCATCTTAGCCCACTTGGACAGGGAGGTTACATACAAGTTGAGTAGGATGGTGGCCAACTAACTTGGATCCAAGATAAACTTTGTTGAGATTTGAAATGGCGTTGACTCAAAACATGGAGGGTGAAACCCATCCAAGATAAACTTTGATGAGATTTGAAATGGCGTTGACTCAAAACATGGAGGGTGAAACCCATAAAAGGAATGTTTTATGTAAAAATAATAAAATTGACAAATAGGCAAAATGTAAGGTTCATGTAACTTTATGAGGCAGAGGAAGGTAAAATATGGTCATTGGAAACAATTATCGTGTGTTCGCAAAAATAATAATTTATGGTATACCATGTGTTCTCAAACCCAGTTTTTTTCTCTCTCTTTCTCTTATAAGCAACATGGCTGACTGACATCCTGTTTCTTAGATGTGTTAATTTGTTTTATTTTATTAAAATAGCTAAAAATAAATAAAATTAATATGATGGGTACTATCTAATTTTTCCCCTTTTTTATTTGCTAAATTTACATTTGTTATCTGTTAGGATTTTGCTATGACAGAGCTAAAGTGCGAGTCTTATGCATATACCTCCCAAATGACATTATCATCAAGCATTATCCAAGTTGTTAAAAGGCCAACAAGCTCAGTAGGTATTACGTATGTGTCAACACTCCAAATATATTAATAAAGTAAGTACAATAAGCATGCTCATATTACATTATTGTGTTCCAGAGTGCGTCTGAAGCAGGAGAAGTGCTCTGTGGTGTCTGTGGCTGTGAGTAATGTGGAAGAGCGTGAGTTCTCATGGCAAGAGAAGGTTTTCAGTCCATTTGAAGTGTCATATTATAAGTCCCCAGGCAATTGCCACTCCTCACTTGACGAGAAATATCATCAGGATGTCACAGAGCTATACCAGAATGGGACCTCGACAAACAGACTGTTCACATACACTGACAACGATGACTTTGCCAGCACCGAGGAGGTAAGAAACAAGCCAACCAAGGAGCATGTTGGTAAGGTGCAAGGGCTATAAAATATATATTGCGGATAATTGGGGAGCTGGAACACACATGTACAAAGTATGAAGGCATCTGAATTTTTGGTATACATTGTGTAGACCTTCTCACCTGTTGTGTGGTGTAAATGTGCACCTCACAGCACTCTTCATAACTACGATCATTGTGGCTACATGCTAGTCAGTCTACCCCAGGGGTACAATCTTAGCTAGACAGTTTTAGACTAGCTATTTATCCGGTTGATTCGTAATGGACATCAAGCATAATAAACCAGTGTGTTCTGTGTCTACTATCAACCATTATTTGTGCAATTACTTAATAATAATACATAACCATTAATACTTGTCCTGAAATTCCTATGAAGAGAAATATCTGAAGGGCCAAACACAACTTATATTGAAACTTTTTTCCTCCACTTAAATTATTCAAGGTGGTTTTTAAGGAAGTAAATAGGGTAATTATATAACCATATTAGGTGTCAAATGAAATTTTACTTTGAGAATGTATTATTATAATAACACTCTTGCAGGCAAGGTTTCATTTGAATTGGCTTTTCAATAAAAGTATTTTTCCTTCCTCTTGATTGCCAATTTTACCTCTAACTTATTAACTTGTCATATAGAATGGTTGTTTTATAATTATATATTAATAATAAACACAAACATCAATAAAAAGAATTAAGATTTTTAGTCACAGTATTCTTTCCTACAAGGAGTGTTACCAATAATTTACTGAATGGTCTTGATTGAAGAAATAAGAGTCACTTATGTTTGAGGGAGGGAAAGTAGCTCTCACCAGGTAGGTAAGGTAAATGTTGCTAAGGTGTAGATACTACGACCCTAATATAAAGTCGGTTACAAATAATACAAAAGGGAGGATAACACAATTTCTAATGCAAAGCAAGAAAAATATCATAATTCAAATAATTTATTCTCCAAACAAAAATGTTAATGAATTAAAATACAGACATGTTGTCGAGTTGACTGCAAAATATAACTAAAGAAGCGCCCAACAACATAATCAAATATTGAATACTGATTAGAGAGAAAAGCTCTTAAACAAAAAATACCAAGCAAGATATTTACAGGGAGAAGTCCCAAAATAGCATTACACAAATCCACTTTAACAATAACAAGTTAAGCCCAGAGTTAATATATATATCATGAGAGAAGCTCAGGAGAATTAATACTAACTTGCAAAATGTTAATCATACACATCTAAATTGTTAAGCCCAAAAGCAATATATTATGGAAGAGGTCCAAAAAACAACCCTATCACTCATTACATACACTTATCAAGTTCCAAAGGTTAGTTGGAAAGAATCTGGCGTGAAAGTTAAATTTGGCGGTTAAAATTGTCCTAACAATACGGTCTTAATAACGGCGAAAGATGTAGCGAGATAAACCCAAAATTCCCATGCTTACATGGTGTTGACGTTGGTATATGAGTCCAGTTTAGCACTGCCACCGAGAATATTTATTTGGTGTTAATTCACGAGTATATATAGTTAAACACAGTCTAAAATAGTGACAATGAAGCTTACATGGTGTTGACATTGGTAAATGAGTCCAGTCTAGCACTGCCACCGAGAATATTTATTTGGTGTTAATTCACCAGTATATATAGTTAAACACAGCCTAAAATAGTGACAATGAATCTCTCCAATCACAACACAGAATGTCTGGGAATATACACCCTCGGTTTCCTTAGTTCAAATCACGCGCTCCTATCAGAACCGACGTTTCAAACTTTAGTTTGGCCCTTGGCCACTTGTTGCACTCTCCGAACGAATCTTCTTGATGTTTTGTGCTCCACTGGCTCGAATGCCGGTAAACTTGTCTGTCTCCTAAGTAAACGGTAGGCGGCAGAACGACCCAATCCCAGTACTCGACTCTTTCACTTGGTTCCACTCATGCTCACACGGTGCACAACCAGTCTTGTGGTAGAAGATGTTGCTTGCTCCATTCTGCCACTCTGTAGGCCTTTTGCAGACTTAGTTTCAAGAGGCGCTGTCCTCCAAAAGGGTTGTAAGCCGGGATCCAACAGTCTGTGGTAGCAGGATCACCTATGCGTTAGGAGTTGGCAAGAACTGTAGAGCCGAGCTTTTGCTATTAGGGTTGCAGAGTCGCCAGCCAGTGGCGTGACAGGATGGCAGGAACGACGAATCACAGGGGCAACCATGTTTAAGCGGGCACGGCGCTTTAGTGTCATCCATAAACCACATGGCACTGAGCAGGTTGGGGGGAGCTCCAATGTCTCCATAGTGTTATATGGAGAGAGGATGAATACATCATTGTTAACCTAATACAGATCTTATGCTTAAATTCTTATGTTAAAAATATAAATAGATTCTGAGTACCATCAAATCTTAGCAATAATGACATTCACTTTTGTTGTGAAAAGCTACAAAATACAGGTGGGGGGGGAGGGGACTTGGTATGGGTAAATTTCTACATGGTGTTTAATTGGGGGGAAAACTTAAGAAAAAATTCCCCCTAACTTCCAAACACCTGATCATTTACAACTGACAAGTTGACCCATGAAAATTTGTCTTGCTAATTTTTAATTAGGGGCCTACCCTTAAGAATTGTAATACATCCTTGAATCTTACATTAAAATGAATGGTATGAAATACCACAGAGACTTTCTCACTTGTTTGCCTAAAAATGGAAATACTTACTAAAATCTTGTAAAATATTTGAAACAAAATAAATGAGAAAAAAAGTAGCATCTCTGCTCACCAAATAGCATAACAATCAATTGCCCAGTCCTTATTAAAAATATAAATCTGCCACTATTTCAGAAGTGATAGGTTTTATAAAATTATATTTCAAATAAAGGTTAAATTTTATTTTTAATAGTACTACAACTTTGAAATGATAAGTTATATTGTATCT
This sequence comes from Timema douglasi, assembly GCA_901482245.1. Taxonomy (NCBI): domain Eukaryota; kingdom Metazoa; phylum Arthropoda; class Insecta; order Phasmatodea; family Timematidae; genus Timema; species Timema douglasi. The sequence continues at coordinate 4,651 of CABEEJ010004410.1, forward strand.
CAAAGAAGTGCAGATATAATTATATCCTATTATCAAAATTGTAAATTTCCACCTATGTAAAGTACCCTCAAAGTAATTTTCATAGGAAAATGAGAGTTGCTATTTTATCTGCAACATTTGTGAAGTTTAATCAAAATAGAGCAGATTTTGAGAAAATCTATTTGATTTATTTTCACAATAAATAAACTAAGTACCCCTAAGGGTTAAGGTTGGATAGATAATTTAAAAACAACAACTGATGAACCTTGTGAAAACCCTATCAAGTTTTAGCCCAATCAGTAAAATGGTTTCAGCTCTATTCCCAGTATCAGACATATAGCATTGCAAAACATATCTTTTAGGTTCAGGGGGTCATAAAATGCCAACATTCATCAAAATCTCGAGTTCATATTTTTTTGGCGATCCCAATACTTCTACTTGAGAGTTGTGAGAAAATAAAACTATTCTAAATAATTGACAAATTTGTGTTTATTATAGACTGCAGTGAAAACTATAATTTTTATTGAATAGCATTAAACTAAGAAATTATTTTAATTTTACATTTAGTGTTCATTTAAAACACATTTAAGATTATGTTAAAATTTAAGTAGTTAGTTATGTTTATTAGCTTATTCATTAGTTATTTTTGTATTCACTTATTCCACATGAAATCACCTAATTTGAGAATATCTGTGTGCCCTTACATTTCCGATTTCTTTTATATTTTTTCCCTATGTAGGTGTATAATACACGTTAGAGCAACATTTTTTTTTTCTTCTGATTTTTCAGTGCATAAATAGCCTCAAGACTTCATTTTGGAAAATATACCTTAACCACTTTCTGTGTTACTTCGATTCGGGTTCTAATTACTTAAAATTCATTATTTATTAACCAATTTTCTTCAGTGTGGTGTCACATTAAAGCTTATGTTTAGTACTTTAAAACACAATCTACATATTTTAGACAAATATCATCTAAAATACCATAATTTTATTTTATTTTTATTAAATTTTTTAACGGTGTTGCGTTGTGAACGCCACAAGGATGAAACAGTTGACACCATTTTGACCGTGAGTCGGAGTACTCTTTGTGTTGACTTGGAGTTGCAGCATTATCATCCGCATTTATGGACAAGTCGGGCGGGAGAGATTTACCCGGTCTTCGCTAGTGACGCCACCACCAAAGAAAGTCACCTCCCATTGGTCGGCTAGAGCCCACCTATCCGCTAATTCCTGTACTCTGAGTGGGTAGGGAGAAAAGTATTCAAGACTGAAAAAACTATAAACACTCTGAATTTATACATCACTGGAATTTCATTGGCTAGGGTTGTGAACACACTTTATGGATATAAGCAGGCCTCGTCTAAGTAAAAATTGAACATAACGCAACGACATTATTATACCGTTTAAAATGGAGCGCTGAGTAAATTGTTAGACTTTCGTCTTACGCCCGCTGGGTAAACCCAATCGCTTACATGTGACTAAACTTGGGACGGATGTTTCGGTGGCTAGTAGCGGGAATATCTAACGGTGCCAACTAGCTACGCTAGGTCGTAAAGCGTAACCGGCTGCGATGCAATACCTCGCAGTCGGAGTCCGTCTTCCGGGACACCACTCAACAGTACAAGCCCTTCCACACTGCACAGAGGAGGGTGTCTTAGCCCTTCCACACTTTGCCACTAGCCTGCCCTTTTTAGGGCTGAGCAAAATGGCCACCTTCGACCACTCTAGACTTAAAACAAACAACACGGACATGTCATATTCTTCTACAGACATCTCAGACATGGAGGCATACACTGACGGACAAGGGACTTTTACAATGGTGGATGAACTGGGACGCAAACATAGATTCAGACCTTGAAAACTCAAACAAAGAGAACTGCACTAACGGTGACGAACAAGTTCGACGCCCTGAAAAGGGCTGAAAACCAAAACCCTACAAAAGACAACCAAGTTCAACCAACAAATAACGACCAACCACAAACTGCTACCACCGCACCCAAGACAAGGTATCCGCCGATAGTCACACTGGGCACACAGAATTACAACAAAATCACCAAACTAGCAAAGGAAGTGGGAAATGAAATCAAGATCACATACGTAGCAAAGGGACTTAAAATCCACACCATGAACAAACAAGACTTTGAACTGGTACACCACCTACTCAAAGACATGAAACAATTCCACACACACTACCTAGGGACAAATCACTCAAGGTAGTCATCAAGGGACTCCCTTCCAATATGGCTACAGGGGACATCCAGCAGGAACTCATGGGGCTAGAATACCCCGTCACAGAGGTCAGACAGTTCTCAAAAAAATCTCAAGTAGACAACAACACACAGACAGTCACGCTATTACCGACATTCCAAGTTACTATCACTAAAAACACTGAGACCTCCAATATTTACAAAATAGAATACTTGAATCACACAAGGGTTAAAATAGTCCCATACATCCCACCCACAAACACCATTGCACAGTGCCACAGATGCCAGCGATTCAGACACACAAATAACAATTCCCAAAACATACCCAGATGCATAAAATGCACTAATCTACACAACACAAAGGACTGCCCAAAAAAAGGAAAACACCACCCTCGCCCGGCGCATAAATTGTATAGGTAGTCCTATTTTTTATTACCGATTTTCAATTCAAATACCATTTATGTTTTTTTAAATAAAGCTCACATTGCTTTTAAAGGATACAAATATGATCATTTGCAGAAAATATCTTTAGCACATTATGTAATCTCGCACCAGCCATTATTATATTCTAACTAATCCTAAATATTTTTAAATTCATAAAACACCCTCTCAGGGGCAGCTCGACACAGGAGCGAGGCCCCACCAACATTTTTCTTTCTCTCTTTTTATTCTATAAAATATTTTGGGAAAACATGAAAAAAGTGGAACACCATCCTCTACAGTCTTCACACAGTGAAATATTGGATTTGCTATACAGTATTCAAGTAAAAATTATTCATTCCTTGCTCCAAACATCATGCAAGGACTGTACCAGCGTTCTCAGGACTGAATATAGAAGCTGTGCAGAGCCAGCTCTGACATGGTCTTTCAGAGAAGCCACAACTAGTGTGAGCTGTCTCTCTAGGTCAATCCCTCTACCATTCCGGTGCTAGCTTTATGCTAGTGAATAGGGCCAGCCTGAGTGGGCCCGTTATATGATAAACGTGGTCTATAATTTATTTTTGCGTTTATGTGTTTGTGTTTTATAGTATGTGAAGAGACCCAAGAAGTAAGATGACATGTGAAAGGGATTAATTAATTAAAATTAATAGAGTAAATTCTTTACTAAAAGACTTCATTTTATTCACTAGGATTTTAAGAAAAACTGGAAATTAAATGGTTACAAGCACATCAGCCTAATGACTTTACATTCATGCAGGTGGATGGTAAGAAAAAATAAACTTTTTCTAATGCTTTGTTTTGTGAACAATTGTGGTTAGTGAAAGAAAAACAGAGCTTATTTTGTTTTTATTGTTTATTATTTGATGGTGAGGGGTTGTGGACAACGGTTGGCTATAAAAATCTTAAACATTTAGGTAAATAAATTAAAAAACATTAGGAATATGGAATTAATTTGGAAAATGCATTTAAGTTTAAAACATTCGGAACAGTAAATATTGCATCACAGATTTTGTGGCCAAAATTTTAATCCAAAAACATAAAATTAACAGGTGTCAAAAAATAAGCATATATTAAGAAGATTGATAGAAAGCTTAAAAACTTTATTGCTCATTAACTGGCATTAAGAGACAGACGCGCTCGACTTTTGTACAAGTAATGTCATCATTTTGAATTTTAATTCAAAACCTGTATTTTTTTAATTCTATCTGTTTGTAGAGTTGTTTAGTGATTTTGTAATTCTGTTGATTTTTAAAAATTAGGAAAACTTAAATTAATTTAATTTAATAGTGTAATCAACATGCCATAAATTGGGGAGTTTGTTTATTTTAACATTGTAATGTTGGGAATTGCAAGTGACAGAACAATCATAGCAACATGTTTTGATGAGTGAGTGAGCAATAGAACACAAGTGCTATGGCCACAATGTCTTGTCAGTATTCCTCTTGACAATCTAGTCAAGTTGTAGCATAAAGTACTATTTTTCGAGCTAACAGGACTGACAATTCACCATCAATTTTAGGGGGGGTCACTCTGCCCATTTTGGGGGCTACGAGGTTTAGGATACCAGATCGTTGAGCAAGTGTGATGGGGGCTACCGCATTGCCAAGGTACCAGTGTTAATAATCGTGTAGGACCACCTAGTGTGTCTGTCAGGCCATTGGTTAAGCATTCTTTACTAAACTTTGTTCTTTCACTAGCTTCTGAGTAAGTCTTTTCAAATACTTTTAAATATTTTTAGTATCTTCTTAACATCATCACAGTTGGTAGTAGTACAAAATAGTACAATAAAACCATAAAAACTAAAGCTGTACATCAATTGGGAACCCAAACAGTCATATATCCAGTCACCACCCTTATCCTCGGCCGCAATGCATCCTTATAAATTAGGACCACAAAGAGTGACAATTTGTGCCAAGCTAATGGTAATTAGCTCGTACCGTTATGTATTTCTGCCTCACTTCATGTAAACAACAACTCGTCATGTGCTATGGTGGAGTTTAGACTTCTCGTGCCTTTGCTGAGGCAGTGGTTGCATTCCGGGGTGATTTAAATGAGCTACATTTAACTTAAATTGAGTGATAAAACACAACAACAAAAATGTATTGAAATTAGATATGTCTCATTTCCCCCCTTTTAAATGTCTGCACTTCACGCATCCGCCTATACCCCTTCGAGTACTCTAGCTCTGAGACTTGATTGGTCGAACACACCTTTTTTTTATCCCTTTCTTTTTTGGTCTGAGTCAGAGAGTACATGTTGAATAGTAAAAGGAGGACAGAACAATTCATAACTACCTACTAGACAATCATATATCTGGTTACTTTCAGCGCGTAATTGACTAATAGCAAAGAGTGCTGGGCCAAGGCGCTATGGCGTCGGATGGACCCGCGACAAGGGTTTGCTGCAGCTAGCACCCCGCCACTCCATAGATATCCTCATCAATATTCTACGCAGCCGGTGTACTTTGAGTGGATATACAGCTCATTTATTAATATTAGAAAACTGGAATCCCTGTAGGGGTTATTGTTTCGTTGCAGTTAGCTAATGTGCTAATTATAATTGTTTTCGCTAGCCATGTTCTAGTCTACGTCTTGATGTGTTTGAGTGGACGCTTAACGTCTCAACCACATATGAATAATGTATTTAAATCATGGCAGGATTTGATAAGATTTATGGCCAGGTGTGCCTATTCACAAATTGTGGTTCCTTTGCGATCATTATTTCATAAAGCTCTATCAAAAGGTGACATTTTAACTGCCCATCTTGTAACTAGCCTGTTATATAACTTTATACAATGCATCACCTGGATTTCATTCATTCCCTGAAATGTTAAATTGTTAAGTCTGACGAAACCTAAAGTACTTTCTTTATGTGAACTTTACTTTTGCCGCTTGTATCTATTTAATAAACTATTTTAAACCATATATTTTATTCTTTGTATTTATGCAACCTGCCTTACATATTAAGTCAGGTTCAAATTCATGTCACAATTTGGGGAGAAAAAATCATTACTGGTAAGCTTTGATCTGGCCCCACCAAAAATAAAGGTCATGCGCCGCTACTGCACCCTCTTCATTATTTTTTTAAAAGAAAGTTTATGTTATTATTGTATTGTATTCAAAATATTAAAAGTGGGCTTTCTGTGGTTAAGAAGCCATAATTAATCTAAAAAACACTATGGTATTTTAGATTTAATTTGTCCAAAATGTTTGGATTATGTTTTAAAGTACTAAATATAAGCTTTAATTTGACATAAAAATGAAGACAATTGGTTAATAAATAATAAACTATGAATATTTTAAGTAATTACAACCCGAATCGAAGTAACACAAAGTGGTTAATGTATGTTTTTCGAATAGCGTCCTGAGGCATGCATTGGAAAATCTGAAAAACAAAACAAACTCTAACTTGCATATACCTACGCAGGAAAAAAATATAAAGGAAATTGGAAATGTAAGGGCACATGGCATTAGGTTATTTGACATGAAATGAGCCTTTTCTAGCTAATGCAATAATTTGGAAGATTTATAAAAATTGCCAAAAACGAAGTTCTATTATAAACTTGTCTTTATATTTGTCAATATAATTATTGAATAACTAATGTTCGCCCCCATATGAACCAGGGGATTACAACACATGCTTCTCGCACAGTGACACCTTTGGTGAGAGGGATGGCAGATCTCCGCCGCAGGCAGACACTCAAGAAGTCAAGAAGAAAAGGGACTCCTTTTATGAAGAGGGATATTGTTGATTACAACCCAGGACAAGAGACTATAAAAAGAAACCATTTCCTTGCTACATGTTTTCAGACATACTACATACTGGCTGATCTCAGTGCCTCTGACAGGTGATACATATTCTTTCTATAAATGAATGATAAATTGGTCATCGTCATCAACTGTTTTCAGCCTGTGATCAAGTCAGTTTAGTAAAATGCCTTCATCTTCCACTTTCCTTCCACCATTCTTCCTCTTTTATTTGCTTCCATTCTGCCCCTCTCACTCACACACTTATCTGCTCCTCCCATTTCTTTCTTGGTCTCCCTTTTGATCTTTTTCATACATATTTTATCCCCATAATTTTCTTTGTTATGCTTTCTCTTCCCCATCCTCATGGCATGACCACACCATCTCGGCCTTGCTTTCTCTATTATATTTTATACTTCCTATAACCCCCCCTCCCCCCTCTCGCCCAGACGACTTTATTTCCGAATATGTTTCTCCACATAACTGCTAATATGCTCCACACAAACTTCATTTCCATGGCCTCATTTTCCTTGTCTCTTTTACATCCATTGCCCATGTTTCTGATGCATATTTGACTATGGGTATGAAGTGTGCCCTATACTTCTCTTCCTTACACTTAGGGAAATACTCTTCTCCATATGAGGTTTCTAATACTCCTTAAGGACGCGGTGCTAAATATTATATTATTATACTCCTTAAGAATATCTCTCTCTGCTGACCTCATCTTATTAGATCCTCTCTAATCCCACCCTTTCCTCATTTGTGCTTCTTGGATAATTTACATTCGGTGCCTTTCTCAGCTCTACTCTAACTAACTTATTAGCTGTACTAGAATTTATCCTCTTCCTTGCATTTCACACTTGCCATGCTAAATTTCATTCCACACACTTTCACGTCTTCATTCTATTTCTGAAGCTATTCCTGTATTTATTTTTCCTTTTACCCTCTTACTATCAAGTCATCAGCAAACAACATGGTTTTCATTCTTTCCTCCCAAAGCTTCCTTAACATTTTATTTATTACTATTTTCATTACCATTACAAAAAGTAGTGGTGAGAGAGTACTCCCCTTATTCACTAAACTTTTATTTGGAACCACTCTCTCCATACCTTCAACTTAACACAACTCAAGCTATACTCTTTACTCTCATTACAACTCATATTTCCTCTCCAGTTTCCTCCATTGATTTACAGATTTTATTTCTATCCATACTATCATATACCTTCTTTTCATCAACTGTTGAATAGCAAAGCTACAGTCTATTGTAGACCTTGGTTCCCTAAAACAGTGCGGTTACTCTCTCCGCCTTCATTTCATGTTCTTTCTTATTCTCTTTTCCAGTATCTTATCACACATTTTTATACATTGGCACATCAGCGTTATTTCTCTATAATTTTTACGACTCTTTCTGTCTTCTTTCTTAAAAATTGGATTATATAATTCCCTTCTTCCTGTTTCTCAGTAATCTGTTCTCTCTTTATTCGTCACTTTCAGCATCCTGTTTAACCATTGTATTCCCACTTCTCTTCTAGCTTTTATCATTTCCACAGTTAGTTCGTCCACAGCAATTGCTTTGCACTCTTTCATTCTCTTTAATGTATCCTTCACCTCTTTTCACTTCTGCTAATTCTTCATGCTCCACTCCATAATTCCTTTTCTTCTTTTCCTGGCTTCATCATTCTTCCTTTATTCATCATTATTACTTATGGTCTTTTCTTTCTCCTCCTATTTCTTACCTGGCTATAAAACACCTTCTTACTGCCTTTCCCATCCCTTACCAGGATCTATGTCCATTTTTGCATCCAAGCCTTTTGTACCACACACTTCACTCTTCTCTTCTTATCCCTATATTCTTCCTCTATTTCCTAATTCCTCTTCTTGAAACTCTTTCTGAATTATTTTTTCTTCTCCTCTACTAATTATTTCACTCTGTCGTTTCACCATGGTGTCTCTTTCTCTTATCACTTGTCCTTCCACACACCTCCTTTTCAGCTCCCACCAAACTTTCCTCAAACCTTTCCCATTTCCCCTATATACTTTGCATCTCATCTTTGAGCATTAAGCTTTTTTCCTTTCTTAAATACAGTTCTTGTTCCTCTTTAATCTTTAAGCCTCTGCACCCTTATCTTTCTTTCTGATTTTCCTACTTTTTCCCAACAATCCCGTTCCCCTATGTCTCCCACTATAAACTCGTCGCTATCTAGAGACACATTTGGTATCACCTTAATGTTTACACTCTGCCTTTTAGTTTCCTTAACGAAGTAGTCTATTACCAATCTTTGCTCCCCATCACAACAGTATCTAGTAATTTTATGACTTTCTCTTTTCTTTTCATACCATCTGTTTCCCAACTTTTTTCCATTTTGTACACATAATTCCTTCAACCACCTTCCTCATTTCCCTCTCCTCATCCGTCATATCCCAACACTTCCTCAAAACCTCCTCTCTCTTTTCTTAATTCTGCATTCAAGCCCCCCATTACTACCTGCCACTCTTTTCCCATAAATGATAAATCTGCAGAAATACTTTAAGATTGGAGATAATAGTTATCAAACTCTGGTAAAGTTTTTAGGACTCAACAATCTAGGAGATTTTAAAATTATATAGTGCTTTGAAATCAAGCTTTAATGACCAATCCTAGCTCAATCTTAGGACAAACACACAAATTCCCAATCGTTAATTTACAACTTAACTGAATCAAGGCTACATGTCGTTTACACTGAAACTTACCAAATTTATCTTGATAGACACTATGGTGCATCCTATAAGATAAAGACATACTTTATCGATCAAGGTAAGACTGGTATCTTTCAGGGTAAACTTTTGAACTATATGGCAACAAAAGAAACAATATTCTGAAAATTGTAAAATGACACCTTAACACAGGAATTGAATATTATATCAAAATGGAGAATTCCTCTCTAAAAGCACAATAATAGATTCGGCTATTTGTTTCTTAAAAAGAAACAATGTTAGCATTAAAATTATTTTAAAATAAATCTTGCCGGTAGGTTTGGGACAAATATATAATCTATTTACAATCCATTGTATTGTGTTCTTACCACAGGGAAGAAGAAGTGGGCAGATCAGAGTATATCCTTTGTACTCTCTGTTGGGACCTCGATAACAATGTTCTTACAGTGACTCCAGACTTCTCCTCCAGTCCCTACATCGTTGAGACGGACGGTGACTCCAGGAACTTGTACCTGTATTGGTTAGAACACACCTCTGAATCTATAACTGCTGAGGCGAAGACAAGCGAGGCAGCTATTATTAACAAGGTACTTGAAGTACAGTGACCCCTAACTTCTTCTTCAATCTTTACATTATAAAGACAGACTGACTTGTAACTGTATTTGCTTGAGCACGCCTTAGCACTCGTCACTGCTGAGGGCAAGGCCAATAATACTGATATTATTGACAAGGTACATGAAGTACAGTGATCTCGGACTTTTCCAGTCCCTACATTGTCAAGCCAGATTATGCTTCTAGGCAATAGTACTTGCTAAATCATTCCTCGGAACTGATCGTTGCCAAGGCAAGGGCAGGTAAGACTCCTATTGTTAACAAGGTTGGGTTAGATAATCCTCAAGATTACATTTAAAACTTAATTGGTTTTTTTTCAAACAAGCTTTTTTACCGTAACAATATTGAGATAAAACGTTCCCATTTTAATCTTTAACAAAGCTGACACATTTGTACACACAAAAGAACATTTTAAAAATAAAATTAAGAAGTTATAAAAAAACATTTCAAACCTATTTATTGTTTTGTTATTGTCAGTAAGTGCCAACCTCTAATAACCCAGCACTTACTAAACATAAGTTAATTATGCCATAGTCAAATTATGGGGGGAAAAAGTAAATATGTAATATTGTAATAAAATAAGAACTTGAAATCAGGGCATTAGAAACTATGCAGTAATAACTCTTCATCTAATTAACCAGGCCTCATACACGCTCACCTGATGAGGTAAAAATCTAGTCTTTGTGTACTGAAAGGGAGGCAGGTAGGGTGAAAGCAATTAGGAGCACAATATTGGTGTTAAAGACTAAAGGATATGTAAAACTCTAAGGTTAATAATAATAAAAATAAACTTAGCTGGTATTTAATTTATAGTAATTTGTATTTTTTTATTACATGCTACACAAATAAATAATCAAATAGAATGGGACGAGGAGGTTATCTAAGGGAAAATCCACCTGAATTAATGTAAAGAGAGAAAATGAGAATGCTACATCCTTAGTAGACCTGAGAATACCATATCCACTCTCGCCCTAGTATTGTTGTTCATTAAGGTTAACCTATCTAGCACTACCCTCCTTTTGACAACAGAGACTTAAAAGAGGTAAACTACCCAATGTCATAATTAGTAGAACACTTTGTCCCTATCAGTGGGTAACCACTACCTTAACCCCAAACCCCTTAGATCACTGAGGTCGTATTATTATTATTAGCACCGCGTCTTACTACCCGTTCGGGTTATACGCACTTACGCTAATGTGTAATGGTAGGGTAATTGTGAGATGAAATGAAGGACATACAGTTTTAACGTGGAATCCGAACCACGGTGGAGGCCTGGCATTCCCCACATTAACAAGATGTCTTGTCAGAGGTGAAGGAAGGGTTTGGTAATCAGATAAATCTTTGCCGGGACCGAGGATTGAACCCCGGCCGCCAGCATAGAGGTCTGACACCTTACCCCTAGACCGCCAGGTCACCTATTATTAATAAAGTTAGCACATCAGACCTTGGATGGACATTCTACCAGTCTGTTATAGAATAGCAAGGGACCAATTCACCCCTCTACATCACACTCACTCAACTCGCATCCCAGTTACCGGGCCCCATCTATGTGAAATGACCAGTGTTAGTGGAGGAAACCCAGAACTCAGCCTTAGGGATTGTTTGACTTAAAAGCTACAGGCTCTACCTTAAGTTTTCGTGAAGAAAGAATGCAAATCTTATTTAGAAAACCCACGTTCCACCTGGTCAGGATTTTAATACCGACCTTTCCAATAACAGCAATCATATGCAGCATTAGTCTAGACTCTAGGGCAATGGTTCAACTTCTGTTTGTAAATCATCAAATTTGTACACACACATCCCACTTTTTTTAGATAGTTATAAAAACACATCTCTTAAAGGTTTTGTTTTCTTTTCACTTCTTTATTTTATACAAAAATCATTGTAAAACTGGCAGCATAGTGGTACAAAAAAATTAGTTTAATGGCTGGCACGGTTTTGTTTTCATGAGTACTTGAATATTTGGTTTGATGTTTGACAGAGCACACCGAATATCACTTTCCACTTCAAATCTACAAAACTTTAAAGTTTTTATGAGCGTAAGAGTTGAAAATTTGGTGGTATTACACATATCCACAATAGTAGCTGAGGGGGAGGATAAAGAGGAGAAATGGAGAAAAAATCTTGAGTCTGGCAAATTTGAAAATAAACATGTACATTGTGCATGCGCACAAATGTCTTACATTTGGCTAGTCACTTAATAGATGAATTATTACAACTGGTAGGTAGTGTTGCAAATACCGCCAGAAAACTATATCTTACTTTCTTTGGAAAAGGGATAGAAATTTTAGAAAAATCTTCAATTTTTAGGTAATTTTTAATGTTATTTACTAATTGTTCCACGCCCCCCCAGGTTGGAAACCACTGCTCTAGAGCTTCAAGCTAATTGACCACTCCAGTCAATTTTATCAATTTAACCCCCTTGGTAGCTAAACTCAATGGTGCTGCAATCACTTTAATTTCACTAATATAGTTTTTGGAGTTTCCTGTATTGCCTATGTCATTGCTTAGCATTTATTGTTTGTGTTTCAGTTAAGCAGCCACCAGACTGATATTCGGCAGCAGCAGGTCAGCTTGCAGTTTGACACACCTCATCATGGAGCTCTGCTAACCTTCATTGCAGGGGAGATTATTTCTGCCAAACACTTTGAGGCAGACAACCTCTTTGTTCACTATCTCATAGAACTACCTGAAGGTGAGATTTAGTTCAGAAAAGCATTGAACAAGAGATCAAGTCCATTGAAGGTTAGAGTAAATTCTAGAATCAAGAGTTTGACAAATTTTCAGATTTGTAATGCTAAATAAGTAACTTTTTTTTAAGTCTTTAAGAGCTAATATATAGTTTATTAATTTCTTATCCAAACATAATAATTCTAATGACAATTAACACACAGCTTGCATTGTAATTACGACAATGTGTTTGTAGAGGGGACCACAATTCAATTCATTTAAATGACATCTGGACACAAAAGTTGAACCAGGCACCCTTGTCTTAGAGTGCCTAGTTCGATTTTTGTGTCCGGATGCCATTTCTTAACTAATTTAAATTAATAATAATTCTAGTTGGTGCATACCTTAAATACAAGAACTAGACCATTAATTTACCACTCAATTGAACCTTTAAACTCCAACTCATTGTGGATACACACTTTTTGAATGATTACACTTAAAACAAATCACAATAATTAATTTTTCTAAAAATTCACTGCTATTACATTTTTTGATCAAATATATTGATGTCCCATCTGGTGAACAGTTATTATTACTTGCGTCGGTGGTCACATGGTTTAAGGCATCATACTTGCAATAGACTGGATTGCTGATGATGACGAGATCAGTGTTCATATCTTGGTTGGGTGTATTAAGAGTTTTTCCCAATATATTTGATGAATATTGTTGCAAAGCAATCAAACATTGGCACCTCAAGCCCCTCCAACATCTTCCCCTAGACATCATGTGCTTTTTAATGTGTTCTGCCTTTTCAGGATGGAGTTGTAAATCGCCACAGTATTTGTCGGGGGTAACGCAAACTTGTAACACTCATAGAAGAGGGGTGGCCCACTTTGGATACCTCTTCCAGCTCAGTCTCATTTCCAATGTCGACATGCTGAATCTGGAAACAGGTTGGTTAAAAGAAACAGAATAACAAAAAATTGTTTCTCTAAGGATGTCTTAGCTAAGGCTTTAGTTTTGTACACATTTTTAAAGTCTAGTTTGACAATGTATTATTTTATATATTTTCAAAATAAATACACTATTTTAGAATCAAAACATAACCAAACAATAGATTTTTTAAAATAGTTTATAATTGTATGTAAGTAAAGCCGTACAGATTATAAATAAAAATATATATGTTCGGGCTCTATTGTGAATTGGAAAGCACCAGATGTGGACGAACTTACTGTTGAAATGATAAGAGCTACAAGTGAAGTAATTATACAATGGTTATACAGGATTTTGAGAGATATTTGGAAGGAGAACAAGGTACTGGAGGACTATTTTCAAGAAAGGAGACAAGAAGGGGTGTACAAATTATAGGGGATAACGCTGATGTGCCACTGTACAAACATATTTGAGAAGATACTATAAAATAGAATAAGAAATAAAATGAAAGAAAGGCGGAGAGAGGAACAGCAAAAATTTAATGAACAGAGGTCTAGACAGACTTTAGCTTTGCCATACAACAGCTGGTAGAAAGAAGGTATGAATTTGGGTAAGACTTGGTAATGGTATTTATGGATGTGGAGAAGGCATATGATAGTGTGGATATAAATAACGTTCGGAAAGCGATGGAGTAGGCCAAAGTGGAAAGAAGAGTTGTAAGGAGAGTGTAAAGCATGTACGAGAATAACAGGAGTCTTGTCAAGATGGAGAATGAGAGGACAGAGACTAGTTGACGTGTTTGGAAAGAAAAGTGAATATACAGTTCCAACATACAAAAAGTCTCTTGAGCTGCCGCAAGTCAGAATCTGAAGTTTGGAGGTGTTGCAGAGTAACTGATTCTCAAATTTCACCAAGTGCTTTCCATGATAGCATGAAAAACTCAGTCCAAAAAATACTCCTTTCTACAGTAGCCCTGTGACTTCTTTGGTGCTGACTGACAGTTCACAGCTGACTTCTGACAGTCAACATTTAGGAATATACCTAAATCTTAACTGTCAGAAGTGACAGCTGCTAAACGCATGTTTTTGCAGATCATATGGTTCGGCGTAGGTATACATAATTTGGTCTGGTAACTTTTCAAAGCCGTCAGCTGTGAGCTGTCACTCAGCACCAAAGAAGCCATGGGGCTACTGTAGTAGTGATGTGGAAATGGCAAAGTGTACTATGATTTTAGATTTCAGGAAATAGTCAGCAGGGGCAAAAGACAGCATCCTTTTTGGAGAAGAAAAAATCTCTGAACTGTTGAAACGGTTTCAACTTAGTGAGAGGGAAATGATTCACTCCTTCAGGGAATTCTAAAAATCATCTGTGTCAGTGCCTATAAAGCTCCCTCACCTTAAGCACACAATATACACAATTTCACTGTCATCAAGTGAGTGTGAGAGGGTTTTTTCACAGATGGACATAATTGTAACATCAGACAGAGCTGCTCATTTTGCGGACACCTTAAGTAACCTCATATTCATCAGGATTGTTGGAGCCCCTCTAACCAGTTTTTATCCCTCAAACTATGTGAGGAGATGGTTACTTCATGAACATTACTTTGCCATAAACACTAATAACAAGACAAGGAAGTGGAATGAAGAAGCTGGAGAAATGGCCAAACTGTGAAAAATATTTTGATAAATGGTCTATTAAGTTTAAACAGTTATTTAACGTATCTAAACTGAACAGATCTGTGGCTGGCTATTAGAAGAACCTTGTAGTTATTGTAACTTGTGTTTGTAATTTTTACCTTTTTTTTAATAATGTTATTAAAATCAATGAAGGAAGATATTTTTGTGCAAACCTCAGTCCTGTATGTCCCCTTAATTCTAAGTAAAACTTGAACTATGTCGATTAATAGGGTATTTTAGGAGTTTAAAAAATTGAGGGGAGGCTAAGGAGAGACAGAGGAAAGGCAACCACTCCAGTCAAGAGACTGCTCTAAGATATAGAGAGTAGGCCTAGATATTGGATATGAGTTCCATTTTTTTTTTTTTTNTTTGAAAAAAAGGTCTAGCTATAATTTACATATAGGTAGTATCACTTTATTTTATTTCATATTAATATCAAGGTCAATCTTATTTTATTCTATGGGAACGTTTGAGAAAAGGAAATCAAAATTTTATCTTTGTTAATGCTTGGCATGGTGACAGTCTGCTGTCAATCAATATACCCCTTACTCCTGATCGCCAAACCTTTGGTTCATGAAAAACCACTAGCCTATTGTATGAAAGTTTCACTGGTTTGGGTAAGTCAATTTAAAAAAATGGGATATATCTGATAGGTTGAATAAGTATGGCACGACCCATAGTGAGGTTTGGACAGAAAAATGATGAAAAAAAGTATTGTGCGTTGCTCTTCCACTTGGATTGAAAACTTAAGAACAGACGTGTTATAATAACTTTTTCTAAATTTTCAAGAAAAATGTATGTTTAGTGCATTTAATAAAATAATTTATTTGTTAACTGCTTTTGTTTCAAAGTGTGTAATGATGGCATATCACACCAATATGCAAGATTAAATATGATATTCAAATTGTCTTTAAATAAATCAACAAGTAACAAAGAAATAAAAAATTAATTTCTTATTACATTTTATACTATTCTCAACATACATTAAGATGGCCACAAATCCTCCAGAGAAGGCAGAAACCATGTACTTAATATTGAACTTAATCCAAACACATCCATGGCAATAATGATCCGTTGGAGTGTGCATATTACGAGGCGTGTCCGGAAATTAAAGATACATTGTGTCGATGTCTCCGGGGGGGAGTTTAAATGCTGGTTGTGATAGACTGGCGTTGACCTTGATCCTTTGGGATCTCCCTTCACTTTGGTTTGGCAGTAGAAGAATAGTTTTTGTTTAAGTTATATGTTAATAAAATGGCAGCGCCAATCCAAGATCCCGCCAAATGTGAAGTTTGTTCTGTGATACATTTTCTGAACACAGAAGGTAAGCGCCCAATGGAAATTCACAAACAAATTTCTGCTGTTTATGGTGACATTATGAATCAACCAAATGTGATGAAGGGGTGCCATAAAAATTCTCGGAAGGAAGGACTAATGTTTAGGATAAACAAAAGAGTAGTAGGCCATCTTTTATCTCCGAAGACCTTCAAAAAATTGAAAGAGAAATTCGTGTGTAAGACTACGATTCATGAAGCTGTGACAAACATTAGGTTACAAAAAATTGTATGCCCGATAGGTGCCAAAAAATGTTAACAGATGAACACAAGAAAAAACTGATGGGTTCCGCGCTCACGTTTCTCACGTGTTACGCAGAGAATGGAGATGAGTTTTTGGACTCTTTTATGACAGGATGAAACATGGGCTTATCACCACACTCCTGAATCAAAGCAGCCATCATTGCAATTGCACCATTGCCAGAGTTAATAATGGAACAAAGATGGCGTTACTCCAAGAAATAAGCCCATCTATGAAGCGGATGAAACCGAATGTAAGTTAAATAATAAAAAGAGTTCTCCCAAAAGATCGCAAAGAAATGTCATACATACGGTTTGGTCAAACCATGCAAAGATATTAAGTTTATCCACGATCTACAAGCAAATTAAAGAGACCAGGTACAGTCAATAAATAATTAAACTAAATATAAAGAATCATGAACGAGAATTTTGAATCATTACAGCCAAACATAATTTTGAATATACAAATGTAAATCTATTCTAGGACTAAGGTCTCTCACCTAATGATCGTAGTGTAATGTGTGTCACCATTACAGAACCCTACCATTATGTACCCGACGAATGAAGCCATGTTTTCTCAAGGCGCGGGAACCAAAGGAGATGGTAAAAGGTAAGAGTCTTCCAGAATATGTTCAAATAGTCTACGTGTATTAAATGCGCGCCAATCAATAGTTCTTTTATTTTCCAAACACTGTCGACAGTGCTAATCCAGTTCGCGCATATCGTCCATCTTCTTTTTCTTGGGCGTGGTACAATCCTCACGGCGAGGAGCCCCTCGAGTAAGTTTGATATTGGCAGTGCTGCGATGTGTTAGTGGAGTGGAGCCTTGCCGAGACGGGTCAACTGGGGCCGAAATGGTGAGCCAAACAATCTTTTTTTCTTTAGGTGTTCTAACAGGGTTACAAGTTAAGTTGCATTTTTGTGATATAATTGTTTCCAGATAGCCTCCCACACTTGTACATTGAAGTGTTGTCCTGCGATTGGTGGGGCTGCACCACCAGTGAGGGGTACGGGTGCATCTCCCTTCCTTGTGTCTATGGTCAACATGATATTCGAGTCCCTACGTGGCGCCCTGTACCTGTGAGCATTGCCGCTCAGATGAGACGACACTTTCTTGGGGGCTCCCCGGAACTTGTGAACCTTACACATTGTGGGGTCCCCTCTGATTCACAGGTAGGGAATAAAAACAGGAATAGCAACATTAGTTCATTTAAAGGATGTTTTCTAGGGAAATGATATTGATTGTTTCATTACCTCAATACCATTAATAGTTTGATGTCAACTCTTTTATTTTTTTATTTCCTAGGCACTGCATATTGTTATTTGTCTGTGCTATCAGTATATTGGTTCTGATGGGGTAGGGATTATAAAGGTATAATTTAGAAGAATGTGCCTACACTTGTGTGGAAGCCATTTAGAAAAAACCATTCACAGTACAGCTGAATGAGATTTAAACCCTTACTTCACCATCACTAATTATTTAGTCCATTGCAAAATTGGCACCTTAGATTGTATGACCTTTGATGCAAGAGTGATAACAATATGAACACATGATTTTTGGTAAAAATTCCTCACAACACTTTGTTTTCACCGTTCATTATTCTTGTATGTTCTAGTATTTGTTTTTACATGTGTTTCAGAACAAGGTTGTTAGCAAGTATGGTTTGCCGACAGTAACATCCGGTGAGCTAGACCTTCGGCTGAACATTGTCCGGCAGTCTCAAGCGCTGTCTTCTGCAAAAGGTAAAGCTTCTGGTGGCGGTGACGCCATGCTGCTGGAGCGGCTCAGTACCGCCACACTAGTGTCTACTGTGAACAATGTACTGGTGGCATTCAGGCGAGCAAGGGAGAGGATGATGCGGGCAAGACAAGGACTCTAATTGGTTATTTTTCTTGAGACTGAGTAATCCATCCGCCCACCACATAAAAAATTCTTGTGCTATCTTCATAGCTATTAATTCTTCGCAATTTACCATATAAATTGTAATAATAAATATTGTTATCCATGGTAAAAGGTACAAGAAAGAGGTATAGAAACAATTAAAAGGGATAGACCCAAATTGGCTTTTACAATTAAAAGAACAGAGTAATTACATTGCTTCCACTGGACAAAGAGGTAATGGCTGACCCTTGAAGAAAATCCATCGACTTCGATTTCATTCTATTGGAACTCGTCAGTAGAGGGAGTTAAAAGCACAACACAACATCCAAAAAGAAGAAACCAAAAAAGGGGAATAGGACATTGACAAAGAATGATAGGAAACATATCTAGGAACAATTAAAAGGAAAGATTACTATAAAGGACAAAATGATAGAATATTAGGAAAATGGTATGTTATAATAGCATCGAAATATTGATGTGTGTGTAAATATGTGTTAGTGTTTTTACTTTTATTTGTGCTCTACTATTTCCCTAATATTCTATCATTTTATTTATTACTTATTGTTTTTGCTCCATGCATTTTATTTCATCCATAAAGGACAAAGTGTTTATTTTTCCCTAGGACATTCACTTCTCAGTTGCCTAAGATGGGCTCTTTCATAATACCCACTCTGCTTTTTAGAATAGAGAGTAAAAAAATCCGTGTCATTAACCTATATGTGTTCCATTAATGCACTGTACTGAGACAGTTGTTCTTAGGGTGTGTTCTATATGCTGTGAGTTGAGGTAAAGTCTCCCAACAGGAAATGCAAGGATTTTTGTAATCAATGAATTCCTCTTGAAGCAATTTAAGATTATATTAAAATATAAGAGCGTCTTGCTGAGGGGAT
Organism: Timema douglasi; assembly: GCA_901482245.1. Taxonomy (NCBI): domain Eukaryota; kingdom Metazoa; phylum Arthropoda; class Insecta; order Phasmatodea; family Timematidae; genus Timema; species Timema douglasi. The sequence goes on from CABEEJ010004410.1 coordinate 23,957, forward strand.
TGAACATCCCCCTCCCCCCAATCTTGGTTAAAAGTTTGAAAGTTGGTATTTTTGTGAGATTTGAGATCTGGAGTTGGGAAATTCTAGGCTTATTCTGTACCCCATTACTTTCTATTATGAAAGTCCTTAACCACAGACTTGTACAAACGAATTTAAAATTCGTCAAATGTTAATCCATACTCTATAAAAAATCCAAACTTCAAAAATGATCAAACATTTAAAGGATATTCCCTCTGTAGTAAAGCTTAGTTATCAAGTAGTCTAGTAGTGCCATTGTCAATAGGCAGAGACATCGGCCAGTGAGTGTATACCGAATGCGGTATGGAAACGAATCATAAGGGCACGTGAGCTGCCCTGTAGCAAAATTTCACTCAGCCAGCAATGCTTGAAGTGGCAGCATTGTCAGCCAATGTTTTGTTTATTGTTTTGAGCTGTGACTTTTGTGGCTGCTAGACTGTCGCAGTTTTATGATTCAACTTATTATATGTTGTACAGCCAATGCCTTAATTAGGGCTTTATTAAATTTTGAAGGCACAAATGCAGTGAATGTTATGCAACATTTTTATGTAAGGCTCTGCGAGTACTCGTATCTCGATCTTGAGCTTGTAGCTTACGCTCGAGATCGAGATTTTTGTAGGCTTGTCATTTTCGAGCTTCCACTTAATGTACTTAATAATCCATTTTTAAAACACAATAGTAAGCATAGTCTGTTTAATTGAAATGATATCAGCATTTTCACTTAGAAATCATTCGGTTACTTAAATTGTTAAAAATTAATTTCAATTTTCACAATAATGTAATAGAGCTTTAAAACCGATTTCGACCGGCAAATTTATTCAATATTGTCGTCCATTTTGAATTATACTTGATTGAAGTTGTTTAATTTTAGTGCCATGATAAAGCAATGAAAATAAAAATAGCTAAGAAGATTACTAAATAATTGAATGTTTATTTTTACTATTTTCACCTGGTGCCTTTCTAAAATAATAATTTATGTTAAATTAAAAATGTAATATAAATATATTATATTAAATGTTTTCAAACATAAGATATTTAAAACTTGTACGAATATGTTTAGCTACAAAATTAGCTTTAGTTATTATTTAGTTATAGAATTATGTTGGTTAACTTGTTTGGAATCAGTGTTGCTCTTATTTATTGCAATACATATTTTACCAAACTTACCACATTTATATTAAAAAAGCATTTATTATTTCATAATGTTTGCTAGAAATATTATTTTTAATTTTAAAGTATGAGCATCAACTTTTATAAGCATTAAAAATTAAATTGAAGTAAATTTCTCAATAAAATAATGTCCAACTAGAGCCTGTACAATGCACATGTTCAACTCTACATATAGGATTGAAAATGGAACAGAGGACGTGAACAAGCACAATTACATTAGGGAATAATAAACAAAATACGAAACACTTCAAATTTCTAATTGCTTATGATTCTTATGTTTTCTTACACAGTAAATTAAGTTACTGAAACATATTTTGGGGAAATATCAGGTTATTAAAACGTCAATTGTATTAACTCTTTATCAAGACATTGTAGAAACACTCTACAATAATGTAAAGTGATAGTGAAGGAAGTCAACCTGTAAGGATAGTAAAGTTAGGCCTAGATATAAACAAACACACTTATCTATTTCTTATTACACTTTTACACTTCCCATTTTTCAAATTTCCACAGTTGCACATTATTTTTAATTTTAAGAAATATTTATTTTTCATATTATGAAAAGACATTAATGAAAAAGTAATGTTCCTGAAAATTCAAACTAATGTGCAACTGTGGAAGTTTTAAAGAAGTGGAAAGTGTAAAAGTTTAAGAAGACACGAAGAGAGAAGTATGTTTGTTCCTCTCTAGGCCTAACCTAACTATCCTTTCAGGTTGGCTTCTTCACTATCACTTACTTTATATTATTGTGTAGTGTTTCTACACTGTCTTGCTATACATTCCCAAGCCAAAATGCAATTATTGATTTTATTAACTTTGTTTTATAATTAATGGTTAGTGTAATTTTAATGTCCTTAAAGACATGAGTGTTGAAACCATTTTAATTATTTGTTTTTTATTAGATTTTTATTTGAGTAGTGTTCTTATTTTTAAATTGTGTTTTTTTAAGTGCTATTCCTAATTTAAAAACCAAGGGGCTTCCCCTGACATTTTATTAAATAACTTATGGCATATTTGAAATCAGCACTCTAAACAACATGGTTATACGAAATTTCATGCAAATTGAACCCTAAATAACAAATTTAAAAATGTATCCCAAATTTGAAAATGTTAATGGATGAAAAAAATAACTTATTTTTTGTTTAATGTAGTCTACATAATCAAATAAAAATTTATAAGAGTTGTAACAATGTAACACAGCCCTATTACTCCTCTTCCTTCATTGTTGCTTTGAACCTATTTAAATTACTTTCATGAAAGCCTATTTTGATAAACAAAGACATAAGATACAACAGTTCAATTCAAACTAGTATGGACACTTGCCAGAAAAATGAGTGTGTATTTCAGAAGTAAAACATTAACACTAACCTCAATGTCCTCATTTCATCAGTCGAACTTTCGATTAGAAAACAATAAAATAGGGGTCTGTGAGCTTGGGTCTTTTCATTCGAGTATGTCTAAAAGCTCCCGAGTTCGAGTGTAGGCCTATTCATAATATTAAAATGTTGAAAAGTATATTAAAACACATGTTCTTAAAATATGAATGACACTAATTTTAATAAATAGTAGATACTTTTGAAAAAAAAATAAAAAAATAGTATTGAGTTAGAACTTACATCATCACTCTGGTCACTACATATCACTTTGTTTTTATCTAAACAATTTTTACTTCCGTATCAATCAGATAAGTATACTGGTTCTGCCTCCTACTTTAAACCATGACTTAGCTCAATACAGTCTGCAGTATTTGGAGAAAAAAAACTTATTTTGACACACCCTCTTGGTACAGCCTTGCAATATAAATGTATAAAGTCTCACAGTACTTTTAATCAAACTAGTTTGCTTCAACTTAGACCCAATATATTTCACACTTCATCCTGAAGAGCTCTGATTGAACAAAACTCTGATCAAAAGAATGGTCAGAAAGGCCGATTTTATATAATGAGTCAGCCATTATCTTTTACATTTCTATAATTTTAGCATGTTTCTGTATTCTTCTACCCATGTTAACACCCTTTTGTTGGTTTTTTAATCTACACCACTCCCAACAAATGTACTTTCTTTTAACGCAAAGTTAATTTATTTTGTCCTAGCTACTAATTTTCATATTTTACTAATTTTAGTTTATTAAAAATGTATCTTAAAACATCTTGCACGTTTGTGATACATAATTTGAATGTTTTATGTAAGGCTTAGCAAAGTATTTAATAAAGATTTGATAGTTATTATGTATTAACGAAGTTCGCCAAGTCAAAGATGATTGTTTACTTCCATTTTCTCTTTACTCATGCCCCAGAACTTTTATATCCCACCAACGGTAGGAGTTTAAGTAAGTGACTCTGCCTTAGGAAGCTGGGGAGTTAATTGAATAGCCCTTCAGTTGTACTTGCCTGTTCCAAACCCAGATAAAGTAGGAGAGCTGTAAGGGTGAAGTCAACCCGAACGTAAAAACCACGACTAAAATAGTACATCCATGCCGATCTAGTTGTTTGTGTTGGGGAATTCGTCTTGGAAACCCAGTGTCGCGACCTTCCCTACAGGGCTTGTGGCGAGCGCATCACAAGGAAAGTAGTTGTGAGTTTCGGAGGTCCGCACAGCTTCTCTGGAGGTAACACCGGGATTCTAAGGATAACTTGGTCCAGACTGCCCAACCTCTGAGAAGGCAGGCCCACCACCTGAGTAGGAGTGGGTCCTTTGGCTTGAGTGTAAAGGGCGAGATAGTCATAACCATTTCCGGTCTGTGGGGAATGGCATGGGGGAGAAAGGACGATGAAACTTTGCGCAACAGGCAGGTTGAAGTGGGCTTAGAAGGCAACGTCTATAAAAACCGAGAGTAGTTAGTTAAACCCCTTGGCTCTGAGGATAATCTGGTGGGGGCTACTCAACAATGCTTCGTTCATTCCAAAGGTGGTTTGATGTAAAAGATGGCCATGGCAGCCAAGTGAACTAAGTGAGATTGAAGAAGAATAAAAGCGTGACAAAGGCGGGTACAGTCCTCAAAGATCTGATGGAATTTGTGGACAAATAATTGGTGGCGGATTCGAGACTTGCTAAAAACAAATTAGCACAGCTTAAGGAGGAACTTACAACGATGCCTAACCAGGATGCAGGAGTAATTAGACAAGGAAAATGTTAAAGACTGAGTCAACAAACGGAGAGACAAGTGAGGTTACAAAACCCCGCCTGTACAGCTAGGACAGCTTCTGCGCCAAAGAAGAAGCAAGTAGTGCAGCAGATCCAGATGGAGGAAGGGAGTACAACGAGCAGTTCTTCATATAGTCAAGGAAGCGACAAATAAATATATATAGTATCATATATATATGATACTGATGGTAAAGATCAACCCTGCGAAGGAGAAGATAATATAATATCAGTGAAAATGGCGAGGATACGGTGGAGTCCGATGCTAACACTGAGAAAATCAGAGAAGAGACTGCCACTGGTGACGCTTTTCGACATATCAACCAGTATGTTGCACGATCAGCTTCAGGAGGTGGTCTACGACCAAAATCGGTGGATAACATACAAAAAAAGAAGAGCTCCAGGGAGGATTAACTCTAAGGTTCAAAACTGGGCCTAGAGCTAGGGAGATAGTGAACCATGTGGTGGAAGTCACGACTTAACTGAGAAATATACTTTTCGGTGGCAGGATTTATGTGGGATTTTCCTTGGTGTCTGTAAAGGTTTAAGCGGTCGTTTCCAGATGCCATCGATGCAGAAATCTTGACCATCTCACCAAGCACCGTAAGAAGAATGTGACCGTGTGTGGGAACTGGTTAGGAGAGCCAAGAAAGGAAGGACTGCAAGGCTAAGCAGGAGATATACATAGCCAGTGCAAGTAGGAAAAAGAACAGGTGCAAGAAGCCAAACTCGTGATACGGTGCCACTCACCATGCATGCACAAAGTTAAGTAGAAAGGACAGACTATGAAAGAGATTAATACCAAAGACATAGAATGAGATTTGAGTGACCAGATAAAACATATGCTAATAGGAATACTTAGTCACATGACAAATACCGGGACAAAACAAGAAAAGATTAAGAGAGGGAAACAACCTTCAAGGAGGAGGAACAATGAGAGGGCTGCTGCCTACAGGATGATAAACAAGGCCTGGTTGTGAATACCACTTAGACTGTTGAATGTGAGTCAAGAGCGCAGGCGGTGACTACTACTGTAGAGGCTAAGCCGAAAACGGAAAAGAAACTCCAAAAGTTAAAGTTCTGGAAAAAGGAACAGATGAAACCGACCATAGTAGAAATTGGAAACGACATAAGCAGCAGCTAGGAAGAGGTAGCACTGCCGACTAACTCAGCATATCTGACCGTTGAAAGTGAAAAAGCATTGTCAGAGGGAGTGTAAAATTAATGAACGAGATGGTTCAAACTTGGGCCTATATTAACTTCGAAGAGGCCTTCTCAGGAGATTTTGATGATTGGTAGTGGCCAGCTCTGTTTAAAAGAATGAGAGAAATAATATGTCCTGGGAGAATGTATTTCAGTTTCTGGAAATACTGCAAAAATAGGTACGTCAGAATAAAATGTCTGGGAGTATCCCTGAACAAAAGACTGACCAAGAGATGTCCCCAAGATCAGTCAGTGGACCCGTATTTTGAGACGTGGGGCTCAAACCTGAGTTTCAATAATTGGAGGCGCTCCTAGGAATAGTAGATTTGGTGGCATTTGCAAATGACTTGTTGATAATGATCAATGGAGAAACAAGGAGGCAGATAGAAGCCATGCGCAACCAGTTACTAAAGGGTCTAAATACCTGGTGCAAAAAGTTGAAGCTCAAACTAGCACAAGCAAAGACAACCTACATGCTGTTTAGGGGCGTGCTCCAAAGGGATCCAGAAGATCTAGACGAGGCAAACTACCATATACCTTGGTGTAACTTTGTATGAAAAACGGACTGCGGAAAGGAGATTATGCAAAATCACATTGTCTAGGAATGTGGAAATATTCAACACTTGTGGAACCACCGACAAATTATGCTCCAATTACGCAGAACTTACCACATTCTACGCGATGAAGTCCTATGGAAACTCCTCTATGAGGTCGCGACTGCTGTGTCACTTAAATAAAAGGAGGACTATGTAGACAAACTAAGACAGAACAGAATCAGAAGCAATGACGACGATAATGACACCAACATAAAAGAGGAAGACGAATGATACCATGACCAAGACGCGACAGACGGAGCTTAAACTACACTGACCAGAATTGGACAAATAGTAACTATCAAAAGTATACAATTTAAAATAAGATGGAACGTGACGGACCAAAAGTGTATAGAGGAATATACCTCTAGGTAAGCTTGGGGGAGATTGCCAACGAACAAGCGAAAGATTCTGGACACCAGAAACCACGCTGCTGATGAATTGCACTAGGCACTGGAGGCCTGCCCCGCCATTCCAGCAAGGGAAACCGAGGCATCACGACGAAAATAATTGTAAAATGGATTACTGGAACAGCCATTGTAAATGCAGAATACTGAATTAGTTTTAAGTATTAGGGAGTAATACGTAGAAGTAGAGTATTTAGTATTAAGCGCTAATTCCTGTTCTAGAATTATAAATAAAATTGAGAGAAGAATAGTAGGTATAAAATAATAATAGTAGAAAACTAGGACCCAGCCTACACAACCAAACGCTGAGTCATAATAAATATTGACCAAAGAAAAGTTAAAGAAATCTAGCTAGCAGAAGGCTCTTGATTGCAAACATTGGCAGAAAGTCACGACTGTTAATCTAGTTGAAAATACCTACTATGAACTTAGTAATCTATATCATATCAGTTAAAATGTTATCAAATGCTTCTAATAATACTTTCAACCATTGTTTGTAATAAAGAACTTTCTGATAGCTGTCACCCACACTCCCACCGTAGGTAGACCCTAGGTGCCTTTGATAATTTGATAGTTTTGGAATTTTGAAACAAAAAACTCAAATAATATAGATTAAAGTCTGCCTATAGAGCAGGTTTGTTGAACTTGTGGCACCATCCATTATTACGTGCAACCTGTGGACCTTATGATGAACAAACATTAAATGCGACCTGATTCTCATTCTTATAAATATTGTAGATAAAATATTTGAGGTAAATATAATTCCTGTTTTTTAAATCTTTTAACCACATCTGGGACTTTAGTCATATCCTTTGGAAAACTATTTTACAAAACTCTTTTAGTCTCAACAACGCTTGATCTTTCTTACTTTCGACTCGAAATTCAGCTTGTCTCGTTTCTGTCGTATTAATGGTATGTACAAATGCAGAAAAAACTTTTCATCCGTCGAAACTTCTTTCGCAAAATTTTGTGAGAGTAAAACAGCAATAAACATTTCCTTACCAGGTAGCACACATTTATATAATACTTAAGTAACTTTACTTTAATTCTTTGCAAGCATGGAGACTGCATTTCAACCACGCCTTTCTTCATTATTGACTCAAGTGGTTTGTGATCTGAATGAACTGTAACTGATCTACAATAAATGAAATTATGAAATTTATCACATGAGTAATATATTGCTAGATACTTCTTTTCAATTGGGCTGAACCTAGTTTCCCAGTCAGTTAATGAATTAAAAGTAAATGCAACTGGTTTGCCTTCTTGAAGTAGGACACAGACCAGTCCGATTTTAATGGCATCTGTTTGAATCACTATTGACTTTGTCTCATCAAAATTTGAAAGTACTGGTGGAGTAATGATCAGATTGTTAATCATATTTAATGAATCAGACTATCTACTTGTCCATAAAGTCATTTTCCTTCTGTAACAATTCCCTTAAAGTTGTCGAAATATTTGACAAATTTTATATGCATTTCCTTAGATAATTTATCATGCCCAACATTATTTTTTGCTCTTTTTAATGTTTTGGTTCTTCCAACTTCACAATAGCCTGAATTTGGCTATCATCAGGACTAATATCAAATTTATCAAAATGTGACCAAGATATTTGAATTGTTGCACCATATATTGAATTATCTTTGAGTTAAACTTAACATTTAATCTTCTGGCATGCTCTAAGACCTTGTTTAAAATTATATAATGCTATTGTATGTCCTCTGCGGCTATGAGAAAATCATCAAAGTATACGATAACCCCTAGGATATCACTAAAATTATCATTGTTTATTTTTTGAAAAAAAAAAATCCTGTGAGCAGTTCAGCCCAAATGGTATCAAACTTATATATCCCACAAGGACATCCAAATACACACATTTTACTTGAGTCTTCATCAAAGCCTACCTGATAAAAAAAACTCCTTAAGATCAACTACTGTAAAATAACACTTATTATTTAATTTTGAACACATGTCTTCTAGGGTAGATATTTCACAATATTCTCTCTCTTAACACTTATTCAACTCCTTTGGATCAAGGCATAACCTCATAAATTTGTAATTTTTCTTAATTATCACCAAGTTACTAAGCCATTGAAATTACACCTTTTTCAATTAACTCATCAAGTTTTACCTTTAACCTTGGCTTAATATATAGAGGTCCCCTTCTGGGTGGCCTAGCAACAGGAACAGCTTTTTTTTTACCTTTAAACTACGAAGTACCCTTCTGGGTAACCTAGCAACAGGAACAGTTTTTTTTACCTTTAAACTACGAAGTACCCTTCTGGGTAACCTAGCAACAGGAACAGCTTTTTTTTTACCTTTAAACGATATATTTTTTAAAAAAAAACAACCTAACCCTGTAAACACATCAATATTTATCTTAACAAAACCACATTTGCTCTCATTTAGACTAATAGCATTCACCTGTGGTATTATTTCTAGCATACAGCATTATTCCAACCCTAACATAGGCGTTCCAACCTCTTTAACAACAAATTATAGGTTATGATCATGGTTTTTAAACCTACAACCTAAATTTAAATTAACAACTGGTTTTATCTTAAATCCACCAAAGGTTTCTAACATAATCTTAGACTTATGAATCACAGAGCTACTCATTTCTTCTACTTGATCCAGTACTGATTTTGGGATAATATTGACTTGCGACCCTGTGCCAATTTTAAAATCTACAGTCTTATCATCAACAACTAACCTTTCAAACCAATCATTGAAATCTTTTACTTCGTGTAGTTTTAATATGGACACTAAAAACTCATCACTGTTTTATCATCAACTTCCTGGCTCTCATGGACTTCTTTGACGTACTGTTTACTGCACATTTTTACAAAGTGTCCATACTTTTGACACTTATTGCAGCGTCGACCAAATGCTGGACATTTTCTGTATTCATGTTTGTTACCACAGTATTTACAGTCTATTAATTTTTTTTCTCAAGCCTCGTTCGGGTTCCGGTTTTCTATAATTTTTTCTAGACTCTTCTTGCTCTTTATATCTCATTTTGCTTCTAATTGCATCAAATTTAGACCCTTGTTTTCCCTTCACTTAATGACATGAGCCCTAGTGGCCTCATTTGATCTGCACATTCCAATAGCTTGTTTAAACCAGTAGCGTCTCATGACTAAAATTCTTAGCCAAGCTTGGAAGGGGTGCTACTAAGCTTAAAAAAGGAGGTCCTGGATTTTTTTTTTAAATTTATGCTTTAAGAAGCTATTTGGAGGTGTCTTTTTCAATGATAGTTGTGACTTTGGGCGTCCTTCTGTTCTGTGATTTACATTATTGTGTTATTACTTATTATAGACATATAATTAAAAACTTTTATTTGCTAACGTTCACTGATACACACATCAAAATAAAAGCACCTGCTACAATATACTCCACAAAACTCAAAAGCCCGGAACACACGACACAACTTCTTGTAGGTACAAAAGGTTTTGCAAGAAATTATGCAATATTTTGATCACATGGATCGCATACAAATTTTAGCCAGTGACTATTCCCACGGCATTTGTGATTGCATACAGTATTTTAAAAAAATTAGCGTTTTGCTCTTTTTATGGAAAAATAATGATTGAATGATTTGTAAAAATATTGGTATTAATGCAAATACTTTATTAATAATTCCTAAATATTATGAAATTTTGTTTTTAAATTGTTTTTATTTGTTTAAAAACAGTTGAAAACCTTTATATTTGGGGGTTAACCACCTTTAATTATAATCATTTATTTATTTTCATGCATTTAGCTATTTTTCTTACAATCACTCTTTTATTTAAAAAAAAATTAACTGTCTAGCAGACGAAGTTTTCGTGTTTCCAGCTCAAAAGTTGTACAGTAAAAATGGCTAATATAAGATGCTTTCTATTCCCTGAAATTGTATACAATAAGTTGTGAAAAGCAGATCTTGTACAAGTTTTGGTGTTCATACGATTCCATCTTCAGGCTGCAACTTTTTGTACAAGAAGTTGTGTCGTGTCTACCGGGATTAAAGATGTGTAGGCATGGGGTCAGTACCTTAACAATATTAATTTCCCCTTTCATACCATTCCATCCCTCTATGTTTTGAAAGGGGAGGAGAAGGGTAGTGACTTCGGTTCTAGTCATCACCTTTCGAGCAAAAGAAGTCGAAGCTCGGCTGCTTGCATTTTTACCACGTCCTCGGCTCTTCCCCTTCTCTTCCCATCGAAATCTATGACGTTACAAAAAAGAACTACACTAGCAAGAACAACGGGATGAAAGTCAGACAAATACCGACTTTCAACCACCATTAGATGGACTAGTGCACGTCTTGCATGCATGTTACGGTCACTGCCATGTATGGGATTTTTTTTTTTTTCAAATCCACTGATGCTTAAATTACATTAAAATGATTACTAGGAAAATAATTTTGCAAACATTAAATAAAAAAATTACCTATCTTCAATCAAAGGCAAGCTTGCCTTACTTGCCCTGACGCAACGCCACTGGTTTAAATTCAGATTACCAACATGAAGTAGCCGTCCTTGTAGATCTCTACTCTGTATGCCCAAACCAATTATATCTCGAATAATCGAATCCGTGGTATCAACATCACCAAACTCCCGCGTTTTTTTTATAGCTTTTTCAAATCAGTTAGAAAGTGATCAAATGGTTCATTTTCTTCTTGTTTCCTACTGTAAGAGAGGAACCTCTCATATATATATATATATATTAGACATGAACCTTTCAAGTCCAACAAGTATTTTTGTTCATGATTCTTTTACTGCTCCTCAGTTAATCTAAGAGTATTATATACCTCTAGGCCCCCTTTACCCATACCATTTAACAATAATGCCACTTTAACTTTCGCGTACTTTGACTCTTTACCAATAGCTATCAAATATATTTCAAAAGCTTGCTTGAATTTCAGAAAGTTTTCGGCTATATTGCCTTCAAAAGACAGTGGATGAAGCAACTTCACATTCGTATCTATATGTTTTATTTCCAACGTCACAAATTTATCACCGCAGGTACGGCTTCAAAAAGGAAACATTTCTCGAACTTGACACCTCACCATTTGAGACTTCCAATAATCGTATTCCAACCACAATAGGTATTAGTCCACATCGACTGCACCAAGTTGTATTAAGTCTCACTGTGTATTACAATTTACCACCATCTTTATTGTATTTATTATTATTTATTGGTTTACACAAATAGTGATGGGTTGTGAAATCACAACCTGCTCCTTTGTCACTGCTCCTCTGACGTCACATTCACAACCTGTTCCTGACAGATGAAAGGAGCTGTTCCTTTTTGTCACTGGTCCACGGATTAAATACGCGCTGTAACAGGTCCTCCAGAGTAAACTGGTTTCTCGTCTCTTTATCAGGCAGCGTTGTAACAGGTCCAAAGTAACCTTGCTCCTCGTCTCTGTCACGAACAACGCTTTAACAGGTCCGGAGCAACCTTGTTGCTTTATGCTCCGGGGATATTTTGGAGCAGTCATACAGTTGAAAGGAAGTGGATACTTTGTGTTCTTGTCACATCGCTGAGATCAAGTCCGGTGCCACCTTACTTATCTATTATAGGCCTAGCTTAGAGTTGGTTTGGGGAGTCACAAATGAGTTTTGAAGGGGAAAGCTTTCGTAGTACAAAACATTATTTCCACAATACAAGCACACTATTTTATGTATTCTCACAATAAATTGTTACGTTGATGATTAACATTGAAGGGACCCTCTTTGTGATAAAATGATTTAAGGCAAGGCTCATCAACCTACAGTATACCAACTGATTTTATCCATCCCACAAAATATTTAGAAAAAACAATTTGTTAAAAACATGGATTTAATACCTAATTACTACATGAGAAATATAAAATTGAACTTTTTTTTGCTCTACTTTTTTTGCTTTACTTTTTCTCAAATTGGCCACACATTTAAAAAAACTTATTATGTCCTGTGATATCCAAAATGTTGCCAACCTATGGTCTCTGACTTCACTCTCGCCCTAGACTGGACTGCCGATGACAGGGATATTAATGTTCGATTGTGGTTGGGTGCACTGAGGGTGATTTTTCCTAAACGTTGTCAACACTCGTTCCAAACAAATGTGGTTACACTTCCTCTAGAATCAACCATCTTCATTCCAAACACGTTGGCGTGGTTAGCATAAATGCGTATACCCGAACAAGCAGTAGACGCAGTGCTAAAAAAAATTTAAGCTGTGAGTAGGTACGAATATAGTGTATGTGACAAAAAGGAGCAGGTAAAAGGAACAGTTACAGTGGTGAGCATTAGCAGATTGCTTCTGATCCACTAAAGTAGCAGTTTTTACTATCCCTACACACAAGCACTACATGTTATTAAAACATTACTAAAACAAAGATTTCTTACCAGGAGCTGTAATCTATGTTAAGATACAAAGACAAGAGCGCTAGTCATGTCACAGATCATATCACAATACTGAGATTAGTTTTTTTTAATAAGTTTTAATCAAAAAAGTATAAGTAATTACTGTAACTCCTAGAATTGATAGGTCAATAACTGGAGGCCCCACAAACGAGGTTTGTCGAGTGTTCCACGTCTGCTAAGGGTAGCCCTGCTCAGGCCCTGCTCGTGACAGTTAACATACTCCTCACAAACTTCGTACATGTTGTATTAAGTTCACAACTTAACACCCCATGAGATAGTACTTTAATATAGCACATCCCGAGAAAAACTGTAGTAAGTCAAAAAATGTAAAATTTTTCAGGAGAGCGAAATGAAATTTTGGCAAAATTTTAAATATTTATACAAGATTATTGGTAAACTAGAACCAGTGATTAGTCAGTTTCTTTTTTTGTTCCAACTTAGTAGATTATTTTAAAACTCTCACATTAAAGTAACAAATAAATTTGTATGATAAATGAGCAAATTTAATTAAAAGTTTAGCGTTATTACTTTTTTCCACGTAACCAAAGTTTATTTTATATAACTTAGTTACAAGTATATAGGGGAAGGTGTTGTACCTTGGAACAGTTTTTATTAAATAATTTTTATTTATTTTAATTTTTTGTGTTAAGAGCTCTAGTATTTTTTTATATTTAGTGATATTATTTTAGATAAACTTGAACATTTATAAAGTTAATTAACAAACATAGATTAAATACAAAAAATAATTATTCCCATCAGTCACAAGTGTTCCGAGGAACAAGAACTTATTGTACCTTTGAACACAACATATTGTACCTTGGAACATAACAATTTACTCATGAGATACGATTAAAATAAAATACATAGGCTACTAGGGTTATAAAAATATAACTTCACTGATTAATACACACTGACTAAACTACTTTCACATACATAGTAAAGGAATGGCATTAATATTTTAACTGGGAAAGATTTTAACTAATCACTTTTAATTCTGGTATGTCAAAAAAACCTCGACTTGATATTTGTTTTGGATGATGAATACTCCCCAAAATGTCCTCCCATGGATATGTTAATATATCTTCCTTTTCTGGCCACTTCCACGATTTCTTTGACCTCTTCATAGAGGAAACCTGTGCACCATTATCATCGAAATTGATAATTTTACCGGGAAAGAGTTCATTTTCATAGGTGAATACAACAAACTGACCCACTTCACGAACAACGTTTTCCAAGGAAAGAACATCTCTGAATGTCTTCTTCCCTGTTGCCAAAGATATAATATTTTCTTCAATTATTTCTTCTGCCATCTCGTTCTCATAAAGCTCCTGCAAATTGATGTCCTCGTCAGAAGAATCTTGGCAAGGCATAGGTTCATCCTCATCTTCACTATCCAGTTCAATTAATTTTCGCTTGGCATGACTTTTTTATTTTGTTGAGAATTTGACTTAGGTCTAGTCTTAAGTGCTGCTATTTCCTCTTTGTTTGGGGTGTCAATAAGTATTCTTGACTTTCCCCTTTTCCTTCCTTTAGCTGCTGGCTTTCTTGGCTCAGCCTTAGGAAAGGGCCTGACCATCTCCGGGGAAAATGACATTTCATTGTTGCCCCTTTTTGAAGGTGAAGGCTGGTCAAGAGACTGCACAGGTGCAGGAGCTTCTGAAGTTGGTTCTTTATCAGCAGTTGTTGGTTCTGGCCGGTCCGACACATATGACGAGAGAAATTCGTCGTCTGTAAAAATGTCCTGATTCAGAGGGGAAATGCCAGTTACAGCAAAACCACTCAAAATGTTACTGCTTGTAAAGGCAAGAGGAAATGCTCTGCCCACTATCTGAGCGACTTCATAGATCGACAAAGGTTTTCCTGGGTTGGAAGACATCCAATCGTTCACAGCTCTGTTATAGTGCAACTTGAAAGAACCAAAAACTGTTCTGTCCAGGGGCTGTAGCTTATGAGAAGTGTGTGGAGGAAATGTTACCATAATGATGCCATTATCACGGGCCTTCTCAATCACAGGGAGATTCACGTGGCTCTCATGATTATCAAGAAACATAATAATTGGTTCTTCTTTAGTGGGTTTTGAATGCTTAACGACATGATCTAGGAACTCTAAAAATAGACGTTCATTAGACCATCCTGAAGGGTTGGCACCTCCTTTGCTACCAACTGGTGCTCCATTTAGCATAAAATCCTTAAAATGGACTCTTGGGAACACAAACATTGGTGGGAGGTGATTTCCCACACCGTTAATAGCGGCAAGCATTGTCACATTTTGTCCCCTTTCCCCAGATGTCATGCTTCCTAATGGCTTTATGCCTTTTGGCGCCAATATTTTTGGTGGCACATGAACAGTTGATAAGCCTGTTTCATCTATATTGTATATTCTATGTGGAGAAAACGGACCATACTTTTCAATCGCTGATACAACATTACTGAAAAATTGTTGTACATTAAATTTATTAAAACTGGTTGACCGAGCTAGAGAAGTCGCTTCTGGCTTCCGAAGAGAAATGTTATTCCCATGCTTTTTCATATAACGTCTCATCCATTCACCTCCTGCTAATTTGTTTATGTCCCATTGACGAGGATATTTTAAATTGTTGGCTTTTGCATACTGGAATGCAAGTCTCCGCACATCCATTTTGTTCAATCCATAATGCAGTAAGGCTGCTTGTCGAATATATTCAAGTAAATCTTGCTCCATTTTGGCACTGAAAACTTGTTTTACGGCATTTGTTGACTTATATTCATATATAGTGTTTTCTGTTATTTTATGAGCCTGAACATGGCAATGTAGTGTCCCCAATTTTACAAAAAAAAAAAACACTAAAAGCTTGGCGCATAAACATTTCCCCACTTGTCACTGCAGTAACGGCACTTTCAATATTGCTTGGGACAATTTTGTCCCGCTTTTTTCCTTCTTTGCTTCTAGGCATGTTTAATGACCTGTAAAATATGAGATAAAACATAATGACTACATCTATAATGCATTATTATTTTGTAAAAATACACAATTAGCATGTTCTTGTACCTTGGAACAGTGTTCCAAGGTACATGATTAAACTATGTTCCGAGGTACAAGAACAATGCCTGCTGTATTCATAACCTAATTTTTGTGTTTAGATTGTATTTGCACCAAATGAATACCATTGCATTAAATACTAATATACTTACTCTTGTAGGATGACTAGAAGTTAACTGTAGAGCATTTACACTGTATGTTTAATGAGATGAAAACATGTGTTGTAAAAATTTACTTTTCATACCACAAAAAATAAAACACAAACTGTATCAATACCAATTACCAGAGAGTCGCCATTTGCAAACTGAACAACTGCTAAAGGAAGTAGAATAACATAGTGATGAGAATGATATCCTGATGGCACTGCATGTATTAAAAATGGCTGGTGTTTCAAGGTACATGAGTTCCAAGGTACAACACCTTCCCCTAGTAGTATGGTACTTTACTTGCCCTTGATTGTGAATAAGCTTTTCATAGTAAATCAAAGAGGAATACAAAATGTTTATCAGAATAATTAGACACCTTAGAAACATAATCAAAAGAATCAATTTTGGTTTATTAATGTTAGTTTGATACATTTTTCATAGTAATTATTACAACATAGAATAGTAAAACAAGCCATTATTAACTATTCAAACAAGGGATTGTAAAATGAACCATAATATTTTGGTATAAAAACTTTTTCCAACAAAAGCTTGAGATTTTTTTTATTTTGATTCAACTGTCTTGGGTATGAGGTGAAGTTATGTTACTGTCCTGGTTTTGGTTTCCATTTCCTATTCGGGAATTCACTTGTTGGGGATCAATTTCAAGTGGTACAGTGATAGCTTCATCCAAAATAACGTTTCCATATGCGAGGGAAGTTATGTTATTGTTCTGGTTTTGGTTTCCATTTCCTTTCCGTGAAATAACTTGATGAGGATCAATTTCAAGTGGTACAGTGGTTGCTTCTTACAATATAACGTTTCCACATAGCACACTGCTAATAACCTGCTGCGGGTCCACAAAAATATCTATTTCAGCATCCTCATTTAACGCTATCTGTTGGTTCATTATAGGTTTCTTCACATTATATTGTGCTATAGCAGCTTCTACAAGTAATTGTCCTCTGGGTTTTATCATCTGTAATGAAAAATAATTAAATAAAGAGTGAATAATCCTCAGACTTTCCGCCCTCTACTTCACAATTAACGTTTCATTTCAATCTTTTGGCACT
Source organism: Timema douglasi (assembly GCA_901482245.1). NCBI lineage: Eukaryota > Metazoa > Arthropoda > Insecta > Phasmatodea > Timematidae > Timema > Timema douglasi. The sequence goes on from CABEEJ010004410.1 coordinate 41,113, forward strand.
ACTAACAACATACATTCTTTACAGAAATTGACGATTTTTTTTAGCGTTGTTGCTATGTTAGTAATTGCGCACGTTTGCGCACATACATACATACACACACACACACACACACACACACACACACACACACACAGAAAGAGATAAAAGTAGGCAGGCCAACAGGTGGTATTGCTGTTCCATACAATGCACCATAGCATGATATGTATTGGCATTACATACTTATGAGCATGACGGATCGGTAACACAACTAACCCAAGGAACCACCTATAAATAAAAAACAAGAGTAGAATGATAAAAAAAAACTAACTAAAAATATGACTCACCTTTTACAGAAGAAAACTGTTGCAATCCAAAATGTAGGCATAACAGATTGAAAAAAATCGTGCGATCTCAAAATCAATCACAAACTTCGGGGAAATGAGTAATCTATTGCCACTGTGTTTCTGAACAAAACAATCATATATATAAAAATAAAAACTATTCTACGGGCACATAAAACAGTAGTGAGTAAACATTCCGATGAAAACCACAATAAGTGCATATAATACAGTTTTCCCGGGGAGCGCTAAATAGCCCTATGTTACAAACACAAATGCTACTGTAAGGGCAGAGCCAGCAAACCTGTTTGGAAGAAAAGAAACTCATGGTGCACTCGAGCGATTACTGATGAAACTACAGTTACTACGGTCCACCCCAGACAAAATTTAATGGATTGACTTCATCTTTCCGGGGAAAAAAATAATTAATTTTTTTTTCACATACTACAGTTTTCTTTGGGATGTGTGATATAGTTTAATTGACTCATATTAAATACACTTTCTTTTTAGAGTTGTAGGAAATCCAAGTACAGTGGGTATAGTACTCTCTAATGAAACAGAGGCTACCAACTTATTTTAATACAATAAATGGTACTAAAGAATATAACTAACTTATTACCTAATACCCGTATCACACGGCACCAGCTCGTACTTGAAATCCAGTGTGCTAGCTAGCACGTAATCATCTAGCGTCGTATGAATCAAAAAAGTATACTGGTTCTAACTCTTGGTACTGGCTACCATACTAGTTGTGACTTGTGAGGATAGAACAGGCGCTATTTTCGTACTAGTTCCGACACTAGTTTGTTTAATTCGACCAATCAATGCGCGCTGAAAAGTGTATAGAGAAATAGTTGAGATGGCGCCAACATGCGCATCGTATGTGATTTTGTTGTTGGCAGAAAATTATTCTAAGCATCCTTGTTTATATAATACCAAATTGCCACAATATGACAATATATTTAATATATATTTAATTAAAACATGTCATCTAAAAACGACAGACTGTGGTCCAGACCCAATTTTAATCTAAGTAAACTTGATAGCATGCTAATCTTGGGTGGTTGTTTTTTAGAATCTAAAGTGTGCGTAGGCCTAAAAAAAAAGAACATTTGTGTATCAAGAATACTGTACTTGGACACCCGTGGGCCTAGGGGCCTCTGACCACACTATAAATAAATTAATACAAATTTAGGGAAATACTAAACGTTTGTGTCACCCCGAATGTATATTACCTAACCTCCGCATATATCATATTTAGCATCCTGCGACCATTATTTCGTCTTTTCCAACCAGTCCCGTGTTCATATTCTTTTTCCTACGCTCCCTCTCATAATTTTCAATATATTTATTAGTAATTAATGTAGCTGCTGCACCCAAAACTAATCTCTGACGTTCGATAAATATTTGCACTAGAACCTAGTAACAAACTAGCAGCGTGTGAATACTCTAGTCCGGTTTCCATTATACTAGCTAGTATATAGATATCCAGGCGCTAGCTAGCACACTTGATTTCTAGTACAAGCAAGTGTCGTGTGATAGTAGCTTTAGTTTAGCTTAGGATACGGCACCGCACGCTCAATAGATCCATCCTGATTACAGGTTTCCTTTCTCGGGTGCCTCGACTTGGAGCTAGTCCAGAATACCTGGGTTGCTAAGGGTCCCTAGATTTATGTGAGACCTCTTTCGATTATTGTACCAATAATGGGGAGGATGGTCGCTCGAGTGCTTCAGGTGCTGGGTCATTGAACCCCACTAGGTTTTACAATTTCTGCCTCTACCCATTAGCCCATCCTCGTCGCAACCATTGTATTTACCTCACAACTTAACACTTCATGAAATTGTACTTTAATATACTTTAATTGACTCATTAACTCAGTTGTAGGAAATCCAAATAGAGTGTGTAGTACTCGCTGATTAAACAAAGGTTACCAATTTATTCAAATGCAATAAATATTTTCCCATAGCCTCCACTTTGTTTATTGCTCTTACATCCCATGTCCATGTTTCACAGCTGACAGTCAACATTTACCTAGATGTTGACTGTCATAAGTGAAAGCTGCTAAACACATGTTTTTTCAGATCATATGGATCGGCGTAGGGATACATAATATGGTCTGGTAGCTTTTCAAAGCCGTCAGATGTCAGTCAGCACCAAAGAAGTCATGGGGCTACTGTAGTTAGTAACGATAGTAAGCATTTATAGTTTTTTTTATTAACGAACGAAGGACGACAGAAGAGTCGTGAATGACAAACACTCCTGACACTTTTCATAGCGAATGAACGAGAGCGAAAAGAGTCGTGAATAATGGTGGAGTGAATGACTCACTCGCGAAGCGAGAGTCGTTAGCTCACAGCTCTCGTTCAAGAGTAGTTCAATTTAAATTAATCGTTCACGAGCGACTCATCACTACTTCAAGGGCATTTCTCTTTCTTATAGCAGGTCTCCTGCATGGCTTACATTATTTTATATCTATCTACTAATTTAATTAATTAATAAATAAATGTGAAATGTTAACAAAGGTAGTTTTTCTCATATTGATCAGGGTATTCATAACTGATTGGTGACTGGCAAGCATGGAACATTTTATCAGACATTGTGTGGCAAATTTTTAAAATGCCGAGAAACGTTGAAATTAAAGCAAAAGTTCTTGATTTAGAGTTTATGGTTAACAAAGCTAAATCCCTTAGTTGTAGTGAGGGCCAAGTTATAGTTCAAAGAGATGTTTTCTTCAGTGTTTCGAATGGTAGATTGAAATTGAGACATTATGAGGTTTGTTAAGTCAATAATTTGCAAGATTATAATTATTTGTGCATCTGCTTTCAAATTGATTTAGCAATCTCTTCACTTATAAATGTTCCGCCAGCGAATATGTTTATACATTTAAACCCTAGAGAATAAACTACCTAAGGTGTTTATCTAATCAGACAATTCATGTTGCTAATGTTGTTGGCCTTAATACAGATGCTTCCATCACCTATTATTCTCTTGTTTAACCCGCTGAAAAATTTATGTGTCGTTCATATGTCCTGATATAATTAAATATAGGCTGTATCTGAATAATCACACACTAGAGATCGAAGACTGCAACAGACTATTTGAACGGCAAAATATCCTTTTCACACCCTTGAGTCTGCGTTGCTGCTTCCTACCAATAATCTTAGAAACTATTTTAAACGCCATCTATCAGCTCAAATTAGCGTAGACATTTACAGATTTGTGGTGACTTATTTTCACTGCACATGACAAACTATCCAACATAACACAATACAACTCTAAAACACTAATAAACAACTAGTATATTTAACATAAAGTCTGTTCAGCGTAGACATTGTTTTCTGAAAGGCCTTTTTCCCTACCAGAAATTTATTATATAGTAGGATATTGGTAGGAAAAAAGACCTTTCAGAGAGTAATTCCTACCGTGAATGGAGTATACGTTATCAAAGATTACATTATTCTACGAGCTCTATCTCTAGCAGATGAAAAATGAAAACAATTGCTGACTAAACACTGCATCAACAGCGTGTCAAGGGTAACTTGTTGTCGCCCTTGGATTCAATGGCATGTGAGGGATGCATTAGCACTCTTCATGACTATTCGGACAGATCTACACTTGATCATGTGATTGCTAATGCAACTATCAAGTGAACGTCAAGGGTTGACGGTGTATGAAGTAGACTATTCGAATACAGCCATAGTGTGATGATGCACTCTATCAGTCCCTTTTCGTCTCTCTTCCTTTGTCACGATCTACACTGTTTCAATAATTAATTTACTTTATTACACACACAAGATTACAGAGACTAATGACACCAAGATGTTATTATTTTTGAAAATTAATATAACTTTTGGCCTAAATTTAAAAGAACTCTCCTTCAATTCGTCCAAATCACTTTCGAGATTTAAATATTAATGATTACATGTTATTTGTTATCCTTTGCACAGTAATGGCTATGACGTTATTCATTCCTTCTGATAATTATCTAAAAAATAATGGTTTATTTTATATATTTTAGTTAACATTTTATTCATCAACAGATGAAAAGGGAATAGTGCGCTTGAGGGTAAGATTTTTAATGATAAAATTTTATATTTTTAACTATCTCTTAACAAACACAAAAGCAATTTTCAAAGGTGAGTTAGCAAAACTAATATCTTAAAATAATTATATAGGCTTATTGTCATTTTTAAATTTTTCTTGAAAGAAAATTCACCTAATTTTCAGAAGAACACTATATTCTACATGAACGTAAATATTTTAAAAGTGTCACAGCATGGTACCAAAAGTATTTTAATATGAGATAGTTAACATTGTTATTATTATAAACTATCCCAAAGGAACAAAACCTAACTTTTCACCCGCCAACATAATTTTCATTAAATTCTTGTATTCTTAAATATGTTGCACTATATTCACAAACACGCTCACCTATCACATTGACACAGTTACACTCTTGATTAATAATCCCATACATTCCTATTCTACTAGTATACGTATCTCGATCCTTATCACAAAATATTTTAAAAACAATATTTCATCAATTTTTTCATTTATTCACACATGAAAGGTTAGGTGAAGCTCGGTAGGATGGTTTTAGTTAGAAACATAATACAAATTGTGTGGGAAGGTGGGAGGTGGGG
>CABEEJ010004410.1:46463-64793 GCA_901482245.1 Timema douglasi
ATGCACCAAAATATCTCTGACGTAATAATTGAGATAGCTTTTCAGGTTTTTGATTGAAATATGTGACAGTCTACTTCAGTGTGTTTCATTAGAAGATGTAAAATTTGTTTTTAATCCAAATAGTAAAACAATAGTTACTCACAAGACTTGGGCCTGGTACGTAAAAAAAAAAGTTGTACTTTCATACAGTTAATACATATTAATCAATACGGTACATTACATCACTAGGGGTTATAATCTAAGATTATGTAGGAGACTCAAATAAGCTGAGTTTAAGTTATAGCCTATAGGCCTAGAATGATTTTACAATTTTAATCTTGCTATCATTGAAAATTTCTTTTGTTGTGTGTATGTATGGATGCTATAATAAAATGTATCATTATATGAATAAGACAAATTAAAGACGTTCGCCCTTTGTGTGCACCATTCCCCATCAAAGGTTAGGATAAACTAGGTTGGAAAAGCATCATATATAAAATCTTGACTTATTATTTCTATGTCGTCTCCTATATAGGCTTACCTACAAGATATTTAGTTTCATATTTTACTCTTAAAGGTGTGCAACATGCAGGATTTTTTGTTGTTGTTGAGAAAGTACACATTAACCTACTTATATGTCTTATATTATTATTATTAGCACCGCGTCTTACTACCCGTTTGGGTTATACGCACTTACGCTAATGGGTAATGGTAGGGTGATTGTGAGATAAGATGTCTTGTCAGAGGTGAAGGAAGGGTTTGGTAATCAGATAAATCTGTGCCGGGATCGAGGATTGAACCCCGGCCGCCAGCACACAAGTTTGACACCTTACCCGTAGACCGCCAGGTCACCCATATGTCTTATAGTTTATGTGTATGAACATGTATAGGAAATTTCAGGTTCAAGCTTCTATGGCCATATACATACACATACACATTGTAGGTTACAATATAGCTGAAAAGTCACTTACATTTTTTTCTTATTTAACTTCATTTTAAAGTTAAAAAAATTGTGTTGGGCCTATTTGATTTTCTGTATTTTCTGTTTACAAATAACATTTCACTAAAGAAAATTGAATCTTAAATGATGTGGATGATGTGTACCATTTCATGAATATGATTACTTAATAGATTTCATTATATGTTTAGCCTAGAATTCAACAGTTTGTAATTATAAATCTTGTATTTGTTAATACTAACTGAAATATTTGTTCTACCGAGGGTGGGGATGCAGAGCTGATCTTTTATGACCGATCAGATGGTGATGGTCCAAAGTTGAGTGAATACAAAAAATGCAATGTTCCTAATGGTTCTCAACTTGAAGCTGTATTGAAGGATGCGTTGGGCAGCAAAGGGGTTGTGAGTAAAACTCGCCAACTGTTTATGGTCGGACAAACTCGAATTCACATAGACACTGTGGAGGGCCTGGGAAGCTTTATGGAATTGGAGGTGTGTTGACAGCACCATGGAACTAACTACCTTAATTACATTTATACCTTTAATAGAGTTTGCTTACAGTATATTACTGTTTGTAATCTACACTTTTAGTTGATTACACTATTGTGGAGATATTTACTTCTTTCCAGTGTTTTCCTCCAAAAAAAGCTACAAAACAAATTGACAACATTTTAGTAGGGCTTATATATTGTAGTACCAGTACTGGCCATCATCACCAGTTATCTAGAGAAACTTATTGAAAATGCCATGTTCTCTGGGTAAGATTGCCAAGGTGTAAATACCTTGATATGTTATTTAAACTCTTCTTAAAGACACTGACAGTCTATATCTTGGTAAGGTCATAAGCATTTTCTTTTAGCGTCTTACGCTACCTGTTCGGGTTATATGCTTGAAATTCTTCTTGATATCTATGAGGCGTTGAAGCGGGTGAGGTAATGGGGTCATCCTTTATTTTTCCATCCAATTTCAGGTGATGTTATTGGAAGACCAGTTGGTAGGGGATGGCCAGGAAATAGCCTACTCCCTCATGTCAAAACTAGGAGTGAACAAGGAAGATCTTATTGCTGGGGCATACATGGATCTAATTCTTAAAAAGTAACATCAGAATTTCAACCAATATGATGTTTATCCAAAATTAAAATAAATATACATTTCAAGATAATTAGATGAAACATATATGCTATGACTGAGTCATAAATTATTACTATATTATTTCTAAATTATTTTAATCTAGGCCAGTGATTCTCAAAGTGGGGTATGCGGAACACATTTTGGGGGTACGTGATGAAGTGGGGGCATTATTATACAAGCAAGTCTTAGTATCCAGATATATAATGTAAACAATTAATATTGTCATCAAAGGAATTGTTTTCACCTGCAGCCATCTATTTTCATAGCCTGTGTCATCATGTATTATGTGTAGAGACCTTATTTGTGGTAAATAAAATATTGGGTTTCATTAAATAAAAAGTTTGATTTTGGTATAAAAAGTCGAAAGATAAAAAATTTACTTTTGGTTAAAAATGATAAATAATCAACTTTTATTTTAAGAACACTGCTACATTTTTAAATAGATAACAAATCAAATTTTATATTAATAATGGAAGAAAGAATTTCAATTAATTTTCTACACCAAATTGCTTTTATTATGCATTATTAATTTATACAATTCTTACTACATTTTCTTAAAAAAAAATATATATATAAGATTTAAATAAAAGTTATAGCTTTCTTAGGTAATTATTGTTTCTTTTTCTTCTTCTACACTTGCTCATCTAATGACCACAATAATATCTGCTTCAAACACATATTTTACCAATGTTCTTAGGTTTAGAGAAATAAACTTGCTTAGGCTTAGTTATTAACTTAATATCAATAAAAATACAATCTGTACTTTTCATATTACTTCTACAATCAATGGGAAAGAGAAACTAATAGTAGATTGATGATTTCATAGATGTTCTTTTCAAGTTTCTAGAAAGGAAGAAGATGAGGATGTAATACATGGATTTTATATTAGTAAGTATTTTGTTACTCCATCTCCCTAGTTAATTATTGAGTGAAAAAGAGCTGTTGATTGTCTTTGTACAGTACAATCTGTAATCGAAGCAAGAGGTGGTGGTTGTCAGGTGCCTCTCTCACCAATGTGCTGCAAGTATTTAATAGACGCTAACATTATTATTATTAGCACCGCGTCTTACTACCCGTTCGGGTTATACACATGTACGCTAATGTGTAATGGTAGGGTTATTGTGAGATGAAATGAAGGACCTACAGTTTAATGTGGAATCCGAACCACGGTGGAGGCCTGGCATTCCTCACATTCACAAGATGTCTTGCCAGAGGTGAAGGAAGGGTTTGGTAATCAGATAAATCTTTGCCGGGACCGAGGATTGAACCCCGGCCGCCAGCATAGAAGTCTGACACCTTNAATCTTTGCCGGGACCGAGGATTGAACCCCGGCCGCCAGCATAGAAGTCTGACACCTTACCCCTAGACCGCCAGGTCACCCTTAGAAGCTAACAGAAGGGAAAAAAACTTGCTTATAAACCTGCAAGAAAACAAATTTTAGGAGAAGGTTATGTATTGGAAGCGACAGTTCTCAACGTGACCGGTATTGGAAACAACCAAAAATACTTTCATTATGTTTAAAGATATCAAACATGTTTTTAAAATTCATCCAAGCGAATGTGTCAAAAATAACATGTAAACAAACAAATTAAAACGATAGCTAACACAACTAGGGATGGGTCAAATCCCATGTTTCTCGAATCTGAATCCAAAATTTTCTTTCGAATTTTCTAATCTTCAAAAAAACAGATTTTAATAAACGTCAAAAAATCCTTTTTTTAAACAAATAGACATAAATAAAATGGTAAAGTTAAAACATGGATTGTTTTATTAAGAAGTGACTGTTTGATAAAGAAAGATATTTAGTGTTTTAGTTCTACATTCATTTAAGCCTAGTTAGCCGATTTGGAAACTATTTCAACAATTGTATAATTTAATTTACTATACAATTGAAACTAAGGCTGTCTCCCAATAGTCAAATACACTTGACTTGATGCAAATTTGATAAATTTACACTTTACACACACTTGAGATCAAAGACTGCAACAAACTTTTCAAACGACAAACTACACTTTACACACCCTTGAGTTCGCAGTGCTGCTTCTTACCAGTGATCTTAGAAACTATTTAAACGCCATCTATCAGCAGGTACTGAAAATGAATACAACGTTTTAATATCCATTTCCGCTTTTCTCTAGACATTTCCAACACAACACAAAAACACTATCAACAAAAGCAGTATTGGTGTAGTTAAAATACTTTGTCACAGATCACATTACTCTAGCAGGCGAAAAATTACACAGTTGCCAGTCAAAATCCGCATCGACGGTGTGTCAAGTGTAAATTACTGTCACCCTTGGTCTCAAGGGCTTGTGAGGGGTGCATAGGCACACTTCGTGACTATTCGGACGGTTCTACACTTGATCACATGATTGCCAATGCAACTATCGAGTGAACGTCAAGGGTCGACAGTGTGTGAAGTAGACTTCAGATACAGCCTAATTGGCCTACAGTGAGTAAAAATATATACATATTTTTTATAACCTGCCTCGGTGGCATAGTTAGCTAATGCGCTAGTCGTGTTGAGCTCAACTGCAGAGGACAGGGAGATCGGTGTTCAAATCTCGGTCGGGTGAACTGGAGGGGGTTTTTCCTAAATAGTTTTCCACTCTCCCTCCACGCAAATGCAGGTTCACTTCCTCTAAATTCAACCTTCCTAATTCATTAACGTGATTAGTACTTATGTGTATAACTCGAACGGGTAATAAGACGCGGTGCTAAATAAAATATAAAAAAAATTATATCGCAAACAAAGCAACTATTAATTTTTGTAATATTTATTAAGATTTAATTGGCCCACAAAGTTCTACAACGTTATCCTTCACCCAGAAGCCTAACATTTAAAATGTTTAATCAGTTTTTCAAATGCATTAAACTTGCATTTGCTTGGGAAGTGTTAAAGCTGTTCCACACTTTACTAAACATCTTGAATATTAGGAACTACGCAGATTATATTTTTATTGGCAGAATAACGGACTAGGAGTTAAAATAACATGTTAGTTTATAAAAAAAAAGTCCGTGCGAAAACATTGAGTAAACTTGTAAAGGTTCAAATCAAAGATGGTAATGAACAGTAGTAGTCTTTTCACTTTTAAGTTTTCATTGAACATTCCCGTCCATACATAGAACAGATATTATTTTAAGTTTTTAAAATGTAATTCTGTGGTCAATTAAGGTTTGTTTAAACCGTCCTAAGAGAGCCTGTTAATTTTCCTAGTTAGCCTGCTGGTGGCGGGTGCAAATACTAATGGGAGAAAGTGGAAATAGTTTTTAAAAGAAATTGGCATAATTAACAAAACTTTCTTTTAGAAGACTTGATGGTTGGTCCAACTGAAAATTCCCATTATATTTATTTGTCTTTTTCATAACGTTTCAATAACAAAGAAGACACCTAAATGAAATTAGTATACTGCAGACAAATGTTTAATATTTTATTTTGTGATTTTGTTTTATATTTTATCCAACCTAAGCCAAATTTTCGTGTTTTCCCCATTTCACCATTTTATTTAATTATTCCTTCTACCAATTATTGCACGGAGTTTTAGTCAAGGCCTTCATATTTGGATTCGAGATATTTTTTGGTGAGAATCTAGAGTACCATAGGAATTGAGGATTTGAACGGCCCATCTCTAAACACAACCTAAACAACTTAGATCAAAGGAACTGGGTGAACATGCAAGAAAGCGGCGCCAGACCTACATAGAACTGGATAAAAGAATTGTTAATATATTCTGAGACTTCAAAGAGACAAAGAACTTGAAAATGTGTCTTAATGCATTAAACTACAAGAATAAATTAGAAAAAAATGTTGTACTTAAACGAATGCAAGTACACTAATTTGGCTGCACGCGCACAGCTTGCACCATGTAAACCGACAAGCAAGCTACTAACAAACAAGTCTACTTGCAAGTGAAAAAGTTGGTCACCTTATAACTTTACTAATGCAAGTAGACTATTCAAAATGGCGGGAACTAATAATAATATTTAGCACCGTGTCTTACTATCCGTTCGGGTTATACGCTTTAAGTACTAATTACGCTAATGGGTTAGGAATTTGAAAGTTGAATTAGAGGAAGTGAACCCGAATTTGCGTGGAGAGAGTGGAAAACCATTTAGGAACCCGCCCCCCCAGTTCACCCGACCGAGATTCGAACCTTGATCTCCCCGTCCTCGGCAGTCGAGCTCTACACGACTAGCGCGTTAGCCAACTACGCCACCGAGGCGGGAACTAAAGAGTTAGTTGTTTGGGGGACACTTATTTGTGGAATGCTATGAATAGAATGAGTTTTTGTGTAATTTTAAGCACCAAATTTATAAAGATAAGAATGCGAAGAAATTTGCACTAGAGGATATTGTAAAGTTATATCAGGTGTACATATTCTCTAGAAGTTTCCAAAATAAAATGTTAGGCCTAAATAAATATTAAAAATGTCCCTTGTGAGAGATATTTAATATCGGTAAACAAATGTTATCAATAATTTTATCATACCATTTCTTACTAGTCAACGTGGCATGTGTAAATTTTTGTATACACAATCACAAACTATAATACAACATAGTAACGTGATTAGTTCTGGCAACATAACATTCACGTTATCGGCAAGTAAGGTATGAATGGCCGGTGGTTTTCACGCGAAATCTTCTGCATGTTTTCCTATCTCCGTATTGGACACTTTAACCAATCTTTATAAGTTTTAATTAATGTTTAGCCTACACAGTTCAAACACTATGTAGAAATGCTTTGGAAACTTGAGTAGATACATAACATAATATTATTATCGCATAGAAAACCAGATAGCTTATATTTAAACCAATCTACGAATTAATGAATTATTATTTTTAAGGAATATTTTAGGCCTAGCAAGCATTTAACAACATATTTTTTATTAGTATACCAAAATTTAAAACGGTTTAAAAACCTGTGTTACGCCTATTTAAAAAAATGCCCAACCGAGGGTTGTATTGGGATTAATATACCTTACATGATAAATAAAATTAAACTCAAATATGCTAAGTGAGTTAACAAATCAAGAAAAATATAATAATTATTTGGGATCAACTTAAATACATTTTAAACTATTAAGGAATTAAGAAATATGAGACATACCAATAAATAACTTTTTTATGTTATTTATATAAAACAATTTTTTTAAACAGGTCAACTTATGATACATTTCGTTTACCGAAAAATTGTAATTTATTTGGCTGCCCATTCTTATTCTATATTCACCCTTTCTAGATCCCAACACATAAGCATAATTAATATATACGTATAAATGTCCTGAACGAGAAATGAGACGCAGTGATAAAAAAATGTTTGCACCAATAGAGAGATCAGTTGGCACAACTTCATTTTCAGCCATGTTTTTAGAAAGAAAAGCTTTACAAGAAAAATTCAAACAAGTCATTGCTTGATTTGGTAGGCAAATATGAGAATTTCATCTTCCTGTAAAATAAAAAAATATGCAGGAAATATTTGCAGCACAGGTACTTCTTAAATCAGGACATAAACAATTATATGAAAACTAAGTAAAACTTATGAAGATTGAAGAAGAAATGTGCCTAATCTCCAAGAAGTCAAATAAGTTGGATACGAGAGAGTGCAAGAATTTGTCTATAATTGTATATTTACCATCTATTTGTAAGCTGAACTTATACCTTAAATAACTAAAAAGACTTTTCGTACTTTTTGTACTTTTTAGTATAACTATTTACAAACATTTTGTTAGAAATACATTTTTGTAACTTTACAGTTTATTTTTGTTTCTTATAATTCTTTTCATTGTTACCATGTAATAAAGAAAATATTTTGGAGTAGACTAAACCAAAACAATATGAAACAAGTAAAACATTGCTGGTTTAGGCGTGGCTTTGGCATATGTGTTGGACTGACTTACTTTATATTCACTGATTTTCATAAATAATTTACTCCACCAAGTCTCTATTTCCATACATTTCTTCTCTTGGTACACGTTAGTTCACTGCATTCTCAATTATTTTATCTTATAAGCTAGATGAAGTGTCAATTCAAACACATCTACTGCATAGGGAGTAGGGGGCTCATGACTTGTTTACTTGTATACTTGTTTTGGTATGTTTTCATACAATGCAGTTTATTGTAAGTGCCCTGTGTAAACAATATTTTCAGAGGCGTGTGTTGGAAAGATATGAGAAAGGGTTTGTTGAAAGTGTACTATATTATTTTATACTAAGGGTGAGACTCTATTATGGCTTAGGGAACTGTGTACTTAATATTGGAATGTTAATCGTTTGATAATACTAGATTGGCATCAGACCATAGCCACTAAAAACGTTAAATTGTGTGTCTTCAAGTGCATTACAATATGTGTGGTGGTTAATTAAGTGGTAACATCCAACTTAATTTTGAAAAACTCGTACTAATATAAGCCTAAAATATAATATAAATTCTTATTTAATTTCTTGCAAACTTTTTTAATATTAAATAAAATTTGGGTTTTTCCAATAAGACTAATATAACTATTACTATCATAAATCAAAAAATCAAATGGCATAAAAGTTTTGGAAATTTAGGAAATCCAGTTTTATAAAATATGTTTACAACTCAAATCATATGATTAAAACTTATTTTTACAGAAATGGTGTTAAGTCATTTTAATAAAAAACGTTTTGTTTGGTTCTGAAACAAAAACAATTTTGGAGAATTTAAAAAAAAAATATATGTGGTACAGTGCGTATATTTTTAAAATATAATCATTTTATTATAATAACACTACTAAAATATACTACCGTAAACTGCGGTGTGATTGATCTGCTTGGGTGCGATTAATCAAAAACTTAAAAAATACATTGTTACTTATTAAGGAAAAATTAATTTGTCCATGGGGATTTTGCAAGCACAGATGGCAACCTTGTTTTTTGAATTAAAATAGTATCATGATAGAGTATGTTTGTTACTTAATGTTTATTTTTAAATTAATTTGAAAATGTAAGATAAAAAATACCGGTACCTACTAAGATTTTGAGCTAGATAAACTTTCAGTGACACATAATACAGGCAATAATTGAGCATTAACTTTAAATATGTTTCATTAACAATAATATTTCTACAATAAGAATTGCCTATATCCTGTATTTTTATATAAGTAGCTTTTTTTTAATTTGAGTCTTTATCATTAGTCACTTTTTGGTAAGACTCTACCATATCTTCCTCTTGTAAAGTGTTAAGTACGTACATATGCACTGTTTAGTATTACAAACGAAATGGCAATTCTCAATTTACCATGAAAATTACTTTGAGGGTACTTTACACTATCGGAAATTTCCAATTTTGATCCTCTCTCTGCAATTATTTGAGATACAAAATAACTTTTCATTGCAAAGTTGTAGTACTATTAAAAAATAAAAAACTTTTATTTGAAATTTATTTTATAAAATCAATATTTTCTGAGATATTGACAAATGTATTTTTTTAAATTTTAGGTCTGGGTAATTGTTATATAAGTATATATAAGTATATTGTTATGCTCTTTGGTGAACAGAGATGTTACTTTTTCTCAATATCATTGCATATTATTTCATTTAGGCTTTTTGGATGAGTGTTTCTGCAACCTTGTATATTATTATTTTTTTTCACATATTTCTATATTTAGTGATACTGCAACAGTAGTGTTCTGGTGGTAGAATGAGGTAGGCATACCAATCCTTCATGTTTATATCGTGTTTGCATAAGTTTGGCTGCTAAAGTTCCCTAGCTACATGCAAGCATCGTATTTCAGGCAATAACAGTCCAATTTTACGGTTATTGAGCTCTGTAACATAGCATCTATTATTAAAGTGAGTATTCATTTAATCTTTGGCAAACACTTGATTAGTCCTCTACAAATAGTATGGGTATAGATTGTGATATTGTTCTCATTGTGACCTAAAGGTATCTAGTCTAGTTTACACATCCCACGATTGAATTTTAAAGAACCCATGTTTCAAGGTACACCAAATTGTAATCTTGGGATTGTTACTCCATCGGAATTGGTGGACTCTGAACAGCAAGTTGGCTCCTCATAGTAATTAGGCATTGTATTGAGCACTCAAACTCAAGGAAAAATCCATCACTTCTGCTGTTGATACCTGGATGCTTCAACTGTAACCTTATTACAACATATAAACATTAAGAGGTTGTCTCACCAGTATGGCCCCAGTTTACCCGTCTCAGCAACAAACTATAACTCCACAACACATCGTGGCACTGGTTAACATTGGACTGAAGTGGCCCGAGGTTCATTTCCCAACTCCTAAGCAGAACCGCGCCTACAGAGAAAAAAAAAGAGTGACAAGCGTGAACTCACTGCGCTCTGTCAGCCGCGTTCGGCCTATTCCCAGGACTGTTCTTTTGCGCGCATTTGGAGACGTGGAGCATGTTATAGAATGTTCCAGACGTATGATTGCCCTCCTGTTGTTCCCGCGCCTCGTGAGCACTTGGCATAGTTTTAGGGTATATAATGATGGTGAGTCTGTGTTATAGGAACATATTATTTGCTGGCTACAGGGTGAGCGACATTGCCAGAGGCTGATTTAAACGTTAGGTTATTCAAAATTCCCTTTCGGCTCAAAATGTTATATTATATTCAACATTATTGTTTTGGACTAGTAATACTTAAAATTTATTAATTAGTGGCACTTAATGGACTTAGTAAATTTAGGGCTCTTAAAGCCATGATTATATTTAATATCTTTGGACGGTTATTTTAAACCTTGTTCACTTTAATTACGATCACTATGGGGGACCTTTGGATTCTGTACCTTAATTTAAAACTTTTCTTATCCGCTTAACGGATGGGTTCTTTTTTACCCTTTGGGTATCGATATTTGAGACGGACTTTAAAAACCGATAGCATCGTTTGCCAGCTCTTCTTGTACTATTTTAAGGTGATTAAATTCATTTTGTTAGTTTATTTAGAGAATATTTATCTTTGTTAAAATGTTTAAACTTTATGAATTGTTAGTCAAAGTATGAGCCGGCGAGGTTATTCCACTGTCTTAGCATATTTACTAATGTTAATTTTTGCAGGCCATTAGACGGCGTAGTTTTCTATATTATGTCCTTTGTGAATAGATTATATGTTTAATGTCCTAATATTCTATCGGGAGGAATTTTGTCATATGAGACTATATAGTTATTGTTTTACCTATGAGAACTGTTAGTTAAGGTAACTTAACTCTTATGTGTATTTTCTGGGTCGCTTCCCTGGCCGATCATTTTATCTGGAGCTTTATTTGATAACTAATTTGTTGCTATGACAGAATTTGAGGCAATCAAACCCACATGAAAATGTATTAACCTTTTACAGTTGTTTTGTAAAATGTATTTGAAAATAATTTATATTTTGAATGTCTTGAGGCTGTGTACCTGGCCAAGTGCAGTGGTGGATGGTTTTCCACATTAATAATTTTTCAACCCTGCCAGTAGAATTTTGGTTCACTTCCTCTCCATAGTTTTAAACAAGTAAAATCCTTTTATATAATGTAATAGTAAAAATAATTTGTTTTGTATTTTGATGGTTATGAGATATTATTAATACTATTTAAAATATTTACTTTATATACTCTATGGCATTAGAATCTCAAAAGTTCACAGCTACACTAACAAAAGTATGCCACCTATCCCTATCTTGAGCTGTTTCTTCTATTAAGTCCATCTCATTACACCCTATTTATTTCAGGTCCATTCTAATGTTATTTTCTCATCTGCGTCAAGGTCTTCCCATAATTTGAACAGCGTTAAATTAAGTGTTACGCGAGATGATCGATGCTTAATTCGGATCTCCCTCTCGTTATATCTGGAATGGAACTCGCCTCTTGTATTGAAACTCCGAGTGCTGCACCAGATGAGGCAACCTCCTTAATGACCAGTGGAACTCTGTTAGATGTGGCACCGTCTTCTATTCTGAATCTTCCGTCCTTTGCTTCTGGTGACTCCCCCAACTCCTCTTCATTCGCAAGTAGTGGTGTTTGTGATACCCATGAAAGCCACGAATTCGTATCTTCCCTGGAGCTACCACTAGAGTCTTGTTCACCCCAACTACCCGTGTGGGACCTCTTTGGACTGTTGACTGAGCTCAAAGGCAGCGACTTTGCTGACGACGCATCTAATCTCCACCTCGAGCCTGGGGATGCCCCTTTATTTATTCCAGACGAGGTTTCAGCCCCTCCCGTGTGGAGGCTTGGACTAATTACGATCTCTTGAAATGCGTCTTGCGAGTGGCTAACCCAATGAGTTTGGTTCAGTTGGTTTAATTTATCTGTCCTTTCACTCCCCTCCTTCCACACTTTTTTCACCAAAGATCAACCTGGTTGCCCCCGGGCTCGTTCCAGCTATTCATCTTGATTAAATTCCGGGACTTGCACGCACCATGAGTCGATCATGGTGAATATAAGTGGTTTTGTGGCGAAACACTAGAAGCTACAGTCTGTATATTCTACATCCTAGGTCTTTAATCATAAATGGCCCATGTAGTTTTAACACCTCTACTCTAGGAGTCAGCTGATGGAGCCACACCTTTTCACCCACTTGGTATAAGTATGCTTTAGTAGTCCGATAGTAAAGATATTTTAGTCAATTGTGTGCTACAATCAAGTGTTTTCGCGTGGTTTTGTGTGCATCGTCCAGATAATTTAATTACATAGGGCAACCCTCCATACTAAAATCGTTAGCATTACCAGCCTAGTGACCTAGCATCGGTAGGGGTGTTCGATTAAAACGCTCGTCCGATTAAAGTCGAAAGGGAGAAGTGCAGGTCTTTTTTATTCCCAGCAAAGAGCACATCTGTAAAATATCTGATTCAAACTGCCGATCCTGGTTTTAATGTATCACTTCCGGTTCTCCATAACGACACACAAACTCGTCCACGAATACATGTTAGTGTTTGAGTTGTTTGGTAGGGAATATTGTAGGTCTCGGTCCAATTGTGGAAATACTCCCGAGATAGTCTGCCACTTTAGGTACGTACTGATTTCCTTTTGTTGTGATCGGAAGATAAATAATAGCTATTGCAACACTCCCCGTCCGCCTGTTGGGAAAACTCATTTGTAGGGGCGCCCTTGCTCCGATTATAATCCTCATACCAACGCTGCACGTCACTGCGCATTCTTGCCCAGTAAAATCGTTCTATTAGCCGTTAATAAGTTTTGGTAACTCCTAGATGAGCACTTGAATTGGCACTATCGTGATACTGGTACAACATTTCCCTAACCAGATTACCGAGCACTACCGCATGAGGCTTAGTCCGATCCGTGGCATGATCCACTATGTAAAGCAACCCTTCGTCACTTAACCGTGGTTTCATCAGTATCCATTAGCAATGAAAGTCCTTAGGAAGCCCCATGCCATCACTCGAGTTTTTACGGAGTAGTTCCATGATTAGCCAGCATATCACTTCCTATTGTTACGCCACCACAACGTCACACTCATGTAGCCGCCCCACTGGCGGTTTTTAGTACTTCAAAGCCTGTTATGACATAATTAAACAAAATTGGGGGTAAGTCACACTGATATATTTGGCTACATTCATCACATGGGCGCCATTATAACCCATCCTTATTTCCATGATGCACACTCACCCACTGAATTCCATATCGAACTCAGTCAACTGCTTTAGCCACTGGTCACGAAAATTTTGAGGCCTATCCACGTTTTAAAACTCGCGTAAATTGCGACACACCATGACTAGAGCGAGTTGTTCTCTACGCGTCGCACAGTACCTTGAACCTTGCTTTGTTAAAGCCTAGCTGAAATAAAGACCACCCACTCTGTGTCCTCTTGTACCTGGCTTATGACTATCCCAATACCTGGAGTGCTGGCGTGGGTGCCTACAATGAATGAATATTACGCCAGAATAGGCACCATTGCCAAACTTTGTTTTAACATCTTAAAAGTTTGTCACATTCCTCCGTTCACCTGAATCGTTCGCCCTTATTAATTGTTATCCTGTGTAAAGAGTCCACTATGCAAACCCTTTTATTAATTAACGATGATACAGTAGCCCCATGGCTTATTTGGTGCTGACTGACAGCTCACAGTGGACAGCTGATGGCTTTGAAAAGTTACCAGACCGAATTATGTATCCCTACGCCGAACCAAATGATCTGTAAAAACATTTGTTTAACAGCTGTAACTTATGACAGTCAAAATTTAGGTATATATCTAAATATTGATTGTCAGAAGTCAGCTGTGAGCTGTCAGACAGCACCAAAGAAGCCATAGGGCTACTGTAGCTTGGCGTGCCTATAAAAGCTCTTAGTTCTGCCAGGTTAGTAGGCTTAGGCTATTCATGATCTGCGCTTATTTTTACTGGGTTCGTTGGTACGCTCCTCTCACTCATCAAGTGTCCCAAGTACTCCACTTATTTGTGGAACAATTTGCACTTTCTATCGCTAGCCTTTAACCAGGTCTTCCGTAAACAGTCGAAAACATCTGATAAGGATTGTAAATGTTTCTAAATGCTCCTGCCAAACACTATTATATCATCCAAAAAATCTAGTGCGCTCTCCCTTTGAAATCTATCTAGTACAACTTCCACCTGCCTTTGAAGGTTTGACAACCCATTACACAGGCCAAAAGGGAGAACATTACATTTTAAAAGCCCAGATATGAGTATGGAAGTCTATCTTGGGGCGATATTCTTGGGCTGTTTAACACTATCAATAACCTGACGGTAGATCTAGTAAACTAAATAACCCAGTAATCAATAACGAGCCCAGCACCACATTGAGCATTGTATTAGGGTAGCCGTCTTTAATAGTCCCATCATTCAACTTCCTAAAGTCCAAACAGAAACATATTGAACCATATTTCTTCAGTCTAACACTACTGGGGAGCATCACGAAGAAGTCGTCGGCCTTATTATTCCTGTCCTTGTCATCTTTCTTACCTCCCTCTCAAATCCTACTCTTTTGGGGATGGACTTACACCGTTGGTGCTGACGAATTGGATGTGATGTCCCGGTAGGGATTTGGTATGGCAGCACATATAAGTGCGGCTTAAGTCTTCCTTTCCTCTGGCCACTGCCGCGTGATGGTGATTGACTCATTCCTTGGTTTGTTTCAGATAATCTTGTGTCAGATCATCTTTTTGCTTATGACCAGTCGAACACTTTGGATGCTGGTGTTCCTATTATTTCCACACAAAACATGCTGCTGCCACCCCTACGTGAGTACCTTAGTGCAAGGTCATTGACTCAATGCCAGGGTTTCTCAACAATGCCACCCCCTTTTCCCTTGCACTACCGAATTCGCTGTTAAAAGTCCATATTTTTCCTCGTTCTCTAGGCTGGGTTTGATCACTCGTATTAGGGCCACCAGCTCCGCCGCTTCCCCCCAGAAGGTTAAAGTGACACATTACCTCTGTCTGACCCGGAACGACCACAGTTTCACTTAGTTTGGCCCGAACTTGCTTTAACCCACGCTCTGGGATTAGTTTCTCTTCGATTATTACTTCAAAGAGATGTATCTTGATCTGTGTCTTACGAATAAAATCGCAGTTTAGCACACACTCTTCCACTAGACTGGAGTACACTCTTACCTTTGTTTACAAACTTGTATGCTCCAATCTTACCTTCACTACCCTGACTACTTTTACTTGCAGGGGTTCTGAATTCGTTTGCAAAACCACTGTGTGGGTTGTATTTCGCCAGATGACTCGCCATCATACATCCTCTCCCAGGAAACATGACGCAACTGTGTCCAGGAGGTGATTTTTTATAAATATATTTATGATCGCACTAACACGAACTACTGGAGTTTCACTCTTGCTTTCCTTGCTCTGATCTAACTCCCAGTTGGGTTGTACCAGGTCATTGGGGCTTGACACGGTCCTCTTTAGTTTTCCGACATGTTGGTTGACCTCTTGCTTTTTTCTTCTATCTTCCAGCGAGTGGGACATTTCCACCGTAGGTGTCCAAACTCACCACACTTAAAACAATGAGGCTCACCACGTCGGGTTGAACTGGAGGATAAATTTATTGTTTGTAAAATGAGTTCTTTGTGCAATACTACTGGAATCCATGCGCACCTTTCCGGTGACGTATATCTAGGGGAAGAGGGGTATTTCTCGTCCTTATACTGCACCTGTTGCTGTTGTATGGCCAATACCTCTCTCTTGGTGGCGAGTATGCTAGCTTCTCATGAAGATCCTTGTCCCCTTTCTTCAATGGTGAACCCCCTGTTTCGTGTGACTGAAGCGTCTAATAAACTGCCTGCCCCGCCGTTCCCCTGGCCACATCTCTGTAGGTGTAAGCATCGGTTTAACTATAGGCGTGACGAGGTTAATGTCCTCCAAAGTTCACTGCACTTTTATCGTCTGTTGAGCCACAAATATCACTTCTCCCAAGATGGCTGGGTTCCTCCAGGCCACCACGTGAATGTTTCCCAGCCCACGCAAGAACTGACGCACTATTTGCATTTCACTCGTGACATCACTAAGCTCCACGAAGGCCCACAGGGCTGCCACAAACGACACAAAAGTCTATTCCACTTTTTGTTTAATTTATTCAAACGATACACTCAGCATTGCCATCATCTGGCGTGAACGCATTCAATAGAGCTGCAGTGGTAGGTTTACAGCTCCCCTTAGTATTTGCGGGCAGGTCTGAAAACTTAGTAAGTGCCCCAATGTCAAAAAAATAAGTTGCAAAAATTCAATTTTCCAAGGGAAAACTAAAATTATTCAGCAAGCAGAATGCGTTAAAGCGCTGCTGTAAATCGGATCAGTTCGTCCCGGAAAACATTGACACTAGTACGTTCACTATTACTATACTCGTATATATTATTAGTTCAACCGCCACCCCTTCTTCACTAACTATCCCATACCCCGTGTAATGACTGCAACTATTTCGGATACTGAAAAGAATATAGGCTGTAAATAATACACACACATCCTTATAAAACACACCTTTTATAGCATCACTGGTCGTTTTGAAATCATAAAAAATATAAACATATACACACTCTACCGATCACGTGTCCTATGACGCCACTGAATATGTTTCAGGGGCAGACTCGGTACTTTCTTTCAACACACACGATTAAAACAAACTGCTGTCACCAGTTTAACATGTGGTGGGGCTAAGTTGCATGTTAGACTACAAGTCCCAAGTCTATGTTGTACATTGGTATGATACCCTCCACTCGTACCCCACACGGCTTGCCCTATGCACAGCTGGTACCCCACACTGCTTGTACAAAACACGGCTCGCACTCCCCTCCTGGATCGTACCCCGCACTCCTAGCTAGCCCTCACTCCTGGTCTCACGTACTACTCTATCCCAGAAACTCGACTAGACTCCCTGATGGCCTATTACTACTCTTCTCAGGTGTCCCTCCACCAAAGACACATTCCTAATCCAACCGTCGCCACCCCTAATTACTTCCATCGGGCCAGCCCCCCTTCTCCTGGAATGGTTGACACTCACACAGAAAGCTATGCAGATACACTACAGCTAAAAAATACAAATTTGATATACTTTTATTGACAATTAAGAAATACATATTATATACAAACTGAAAGAGTGTTTAGTGAGCGCTACAATTATATGTCTCAGTTCGAAATAGAACTCTGACTTCCCGAACAAAAGCTGAGAGAATAAAGAAAAACAAACCCTCTCGTTGCCTCGGTATTTAATGGTTGCTAGCGAGTTGGTGTTGAGGGAAGCTATTGTTTGGAAAGGATAAATCTAGCCATTCTATCATACAGGAAGTGTACTTAACTTTTTCTACTGAGGTGACACTTGGATTTTAAACAAATTAGGCATTTCCTACTTCATATTTTGCTTTCTGGAATCATATACCTCTATATCTGTACTGATAGAGAACTTTATACTCCTCTGTGGGGAACATATTTTCAGCATTTAGCTACATAAACAATCATTTGTTGTATTTTCTACAACGTTCTTTATTCGCAAATACGGCGAATTGGAAGTCCGCGGCCAAATCACAACTATATTTTCATTATAAACTGTCATTTTCAAGAAACAATACAACTACGGAAAGCATTTTAAAATTCGTCAATGTTGATCTTTACTTCTTTGGAGTCAATGATTCATCTTACACGCGTGCTCTAGGTGTTGCTTTGCGCTGTATCAAGAAGTACTTTACTTTACATCCATTACTTTTTCCAGCCGGTGGCCTGGGTCAATTTTTTATTCAAGATGTAACAACTTACATTGTAATAACGCTCACCAACTGGGGCAGCCCGCTCTCACAAGGTCAACACGCAGCACTAGCTCAACCAGC